>CAWUFW010025638.1:0-42332 GCA_963921515.1 Calotriton arnoldi
AGGCATCTGGCACCCCTGGGTAGAGCTGGTAGTAGTGGTAGGCATCTGGCACCCCGTGGGTAGAGATGGTAGTAGTGGTAGGCATCTTGCACCCCTGGGTAGAGGTGGTAGTAGTGGTAGGCATCTGGCACCCCTGGGTGGAGGTGGTAGTAGTGGTAGGCATCTGGCACCCCCTGGCTAGAGGTGGTAGTAGTGGTAGGCATCTGGCACCCCTGGGTAGAGATGGTAGTAGTGGTAGGCATCTGGCACCCCCTGGGTAGAGGTGGTAGTAGTGGTAGGCATCTGGCACCCCTGGGTGGAGGTGGTAGTAGTGGTAGGCATCTGGCACCCCTGGGTAGAGGTGGTAGTAGTGGTAGGCATCTGGCACCCCTGGGTAGAGATGGTAGTAGTGGTAGGCATCTGGCACCCCTGGGTAAGGGTGGTAGTAGTGACAGGCATCCAGCCCCCATGGGTAAGGGTGGTACTAGTGACAGGCATCCAGCCCCCATGGGTGGAGGTGGTAGTAGTGGTAGGCATCTGGCACCCCTGGGTAGAGATGGTAGTAGTGGTAGGCATCTGGCACCCCCTGGGTAAGGGTGGTAGTAGTGGTAGGCATCTGGCACCCCTGGGTAGAGATGGTAGTAGTGGTAGGCATCTGGCACCCCCTGGGTAGAGGTGGTAGTAGTGGTAGGCATCTGGCACCCCTGGGTAAGGGTGGTAGTAGTGGTAGGCATCTGGCACCCCCTGGGTAGAGGTGGTAGTAGTGGTAGGCATCTGGCACCCCTGGTTAGAGGTGGTAGTAGTGGTAGGCATCTGGCACCCCTGGGTAGAGATGGTAGTAGTGGTAGGCATCTGGCACCCCTGGGTAAGGGTGGTAGTAGTGACAGGCATCCAGCCCCCCATGGGTAGAGGTGGTAGTAGTGGTAGGCATCTGGCACCCCCTGGGTAGAGATGGTAGTAGTGGTAGGCATCTGGCACCCCTGGGTAAGGGTGGTAGTAGTGACAGGCATCCGGGCCCCTATGTGTATATGTGGCATTGGTGATGGGCATCCCGCCCCTATGGTGCTGCTGTTGCTGGTGTAAGTAATTTCTGCATCCCTCTGTGTGTGTGTGATATGTCGGGTACGTGTAGTTTGTTTTTGCGGTTGGTGTCTGGCTTACCTTCTGCGCCGTACCCCTCCGTGCCTGTTCCGGTAGTAGATGTAGAATATTGGTAGGATCGGAACAATGGGATTCATGGTTGGTTCGTCTCGTTCGTCTTTCTCGTTGCTTCGCCTCGTCCTCGTCGCTGGCGTGTTCGTCTCGTAGCCGTGGATCGTGTTGTGGCGCGAATCGGAGCTTATGTGTGCCTCTCCCGGATGCTTTGACGTGCCGTGCGTAGCGGCGGGTTCGGCGCGTACGGGATGCGCATCGTACTTGTCCGGCCGGACGGGGCTGCATTTCGGCTTCCGGGCGACTTGATTCTGCGTTCTACGGATCCGGCTCGGTCGGGGAACA
Organism: Calotriton arnoldi; assembly: GCA_963921515.1. NCBI lineage: Eukaryota > Metazoa > Chordata > Amphibia > Caudata > Salamandridae > Calotriton > Calotriton arnoldi. Next base: position 1,477 of record CAWUFW010025638.1, read on the forward strand.
GGACCTGGATTGGGTGAGTACGACTGGGTCGGAATCTGTGCTGTTGTGCGCATCGTACTTGTTCGTTCGGATTAATGTGCGGATCGGTCGGGAAACAGGCATTCGCATGGCTTTTTTCCCGACCGAATGGTGTTAGGTGCGCCTCCGACCGAGATCGGAATCGGCCCCTAAGTGTCAGGCACAGCGTGGTGCCTGCCACGTAGTGCAGTGAAATGCAGGACATGCATATTTAGCATCGCGGTGGGTGCTGCAGCCAGCAGCACCCGCCGCAATGTTAAAGTGCTGGATGCGACCGCCATGGTGGCGGTCGCATCCTAATGTGGAGTGCGGGACCACCGCATGACTGGCGGGCGGTCCCAATCCCCGCTACGATGGCGGGCGGACTCAATTCCGCCCGCCATCGTAATTGGCCCCTATATTTAAAAAAATGATATTTCTTACCTCAAATTTTATATTCTTGACCACAATATTCTTGCTGTCGATATTTCTGTGTCATGATATTTACAACTCGATATTTATGTTGGTCGACATTTCAAACTCGATATTTTGTCTAAATACCGTCCATGCATTGTTTTTAATGCTGGTGAGTTAAAGGGCTTGTCCCTTTAAAAATACTGTTTGTACACTGCAAATCTATGACTCTGTTGAGGGCTACGGCTGAAACGCGTTGGTCTCATGTCCGCACCCGATGGTGAAAATTAAATAATAGTTAAAAAACAAGGAACTGGTTACATGGCTGTGCTGCTGCTTCCTTGCCTCATGTGGAGTTGGAGTTGGTTGGTGCTGGTTCTGGAAACAAGTTCAGATATATATATATATATTGCAACAAAATCCTTCGACTCCCCAATAGCGAAGGTAGGGGCACTCAATACTGGAACCAAGTGGTTTTTATTCATGGGTAATCCTCAAAAACACAGAACAGTCTCACAGGACGCGTTTCGGCATCAAGCCTTCATCAACTAATGAATCACCATTTTGGGAGTGTATTTATGTCGTCATACACATTGCAGGGCTGAGTAATTAATAGACATAGAAGATATATCAAAATGATTATAAGACCACTTTACAATCATGCCCCAGTGGGCTGAGTAAATAATAAATCTAATAACATAAAATGCAATGCAATAAAATAAAATAAAAACAAATAAACATCCATAGAGCAATCCTAGTTTGGCAATTCTGCCCAAGTGGGCACGATAACAAACGTCAGCAATGCTTCCTCAAAGATACATGTCAATCTTACTAGACCATTCTAGCAGGTAGCTCAAAGCCCAATAGGGCAATTTCTTCACTTGAAGCTCTATGTTCTTCTTGTCTACTCTGAATGCACTGGCATTCTATAGCATCTGCAAAAGTAAAACACAAAATAAGACATATGTTAGTTGACCATCATCAACCTAAATTCAGAATTATTTTAAAAACAATGTACTCCTAAAAAGAAAAAGTTAGACACTGCTAACAATTTCGGTCAGTCACAATCTCCTCCATAAGTATGCACATTTCAAAATAACAGTTTATAACAGTAGTATGGTCAAAGATGCACATACAATTCCTCATCAGCATTGAGCCCTTTTGGTTCCTTGCTGTCGAATGCCAAGATATATTTCGATTCAAGTATCCTGAGTCTTTTTTCCCTGTCCCCTCATCTCTCATCACTTTTGATGCCATCAATCACACTGTACTTGATGTTCCTAGTATCATTATTTTGGCAGACATGGCAGTGTCTAGCTAGTGCATAGCCTTGATCATTGTTCTTAACTGCCCTAAGGTGCTGTAAGATGCGCCTGTGGACCTGCAGAGTCGTGCTGCCTACATAAACTTTCCCACATCCACACTTTAGTGTATAAACAACAAAATCGCTCTTACAAGTGTAGTGCTCTCTGATCTTCCTGGGTCTGTTGTTTATAGTGAATTCTTTGAGATTCTCCCCATTTCTGCATGCTTTGCATTTACTGCAGCAGAAAAAGCCTTTAATAGGGCGTAACCAGGTTTTCTTGGTAATTCTCACATCCCTGTGAACCAGCCGATCACGAATAGAATCTGCTCTCTTAAATGTGATCAGCGGGTTTCTAGGTATGTCCATCCCTATGATGGGGTCTCCCTTAAGTAAGTGCCAATTTTTTGGGCGTATTGGCCTACGTTTTTCATGTGTGGTGCTGTAGGTAGTAATGAACCAATGTTCAAGTTTCTTTTCAACCCTTCATTTGCTTTTGTGGAGCAAAGCCTCCCTCTGTATTTTCTCTATTCTTTCACTCACAATAGATAATGCCTGTTTGTCATAGCCTCTTTCTTGAAACCTCCGTGTCATTTCATCCTTAGCAGTGATAAAACTTTCATCAGTGTTACAAATTCTTTTAGCCCTTAGATATTCACCATGCGGTATGCTCTGGGTTTGGCTTTTGGGGTGGAAGCTACATGCGTGTAACAGACTATTACCTGCACTGGGTTTTCTAAACAACGATGTAACAATCTCATTATTGACTACTTCTATTTTAACATCCTGAAACTCTGCTTCTGTTTTGCTAATGTGACTCGTGAATTTGAGGTTCAGGTTATTCTCATTAATTTCACTGACAAATTTCTCAGTTGTCTCTTTGTCTCTGCACCAGATGATGAAAATATCATCTATGAAACGGAGCCAGGTAACTATCCTGTCACTCCATTTCTCTAGTGGGGAATTATTCAATACCTGGTCCTCCCACCACCCCATGTGTAGGTTCGCGAAGCTTGGGGCAAAGCAAGTACCCATGGCCGTACCCTGCTGCTGCTCAAAAATGTCATGGTTGAAAAAAAAGATATTGTGTTTTAAGCACCATCTCATCATTTCTGTTATCAGAACATTATGCTTATAGAACCTAATGTGCCTTTCCTTCAGAAAATATTCGGTTCCTCTTATACCATCCTCATGCTTGATACTCGTATAGAGTGATTGGACATCTAGTGTCATCAGTACAAATTCCTCTTCCCAGTGAATGTCATACAGATGCTTAAGGAAGTCAGTGGTGTCTCTTATATATGACGGAAGCCTTTCAACAAATGGTCTTAGGAAGGTATCTATATATTTGGAAACATTTTCAAATAGACTTCCCTGCGCTTCAATAATCGGCCTGCCTGGTGGTCTAGTAGCATCTTTGTGGATCTTAGGGATGAGATAGAAGACTGGTAACTTAGGTTTATCTATTGTCAGGAAGCTATACTCATCACTGCTGATCAGCCCTTCACTCCTCCAGTGAGAAAGTCTCTCCGTAAACCCTCTTTCTATTTCCTCATATATGGGCAAAATTGACCTTTTTGTAGCATGTTCGGTTCCTTAGGTGGTTATATGCCTCAGTCATATCTGCTTTCTTAGACCATAAGACAATGTTGCCCACTTTATCTGCACTCCTGATCACTACTTCTGGATTCTCAGAGATTTTTTTTAATAGTTGCTTGCAGACTGTGATTTATTTTGTATTTACTTCTAGTTATGTTATGTTATATTATATGAGTTTATAACGCGCACAGCTACTCATGAGTATCCCGGCGCGGTGCCTAGCGGGGTAAGGACGGTGAGCTTTCAGGAAAATAGGTGTGTTTTCAGTTTCCTCTTGAACGCAACTGGGTCCTGGATGGTACGCAGGGCAAGAGGACGAGCATTCCAGGCAACCGCCGCTTTCACTGTATATGAGCTGCCCCCTATTCTCTGAAACTTGAAACGAGGGACCTGAGCATAACAAAGGGATGAGGATCGCAGGGGGGGCACAGGAACATAGAAGGAAAGACGCCTCTGCAAGTAAAGAGGACCACAACCATGAAGAGCACGGTGGGCCAAAGTCAATAGTTTAATTTGGCTCACTGGAGTCCCTCAACTCTCTCAATTCAGTTGTCACCCTGGCCGAGAATTTATTAATATCATCATTGAGAGTAGTATATATATATATATATATATATATATATATATATATATATATATATATATATATATATATTATATATATATATATATTTTTTTCAACAAAACATCCCCAGTTGATGACGCACTCAAAGAGCAGATGAATTCTGGTGGTAAAGGAATTTTGAAAGCGCACAACTGATCCCAGCATGCAACACTTAGTTGAACTCACCTGTGAGGCCCGCTGAGGGCCAATTAAATGGACATGCAGAGGGGAGTGCCTTTTCACCATTTCTGTGCAGTATCATGAAGCCTGTGACCAAGGAGCTGTGCTCTGAAACACGTAAGGCAAGATATGCATCTGAATAAAAATGTCAGTTTCCTTTTTATTAAAGAATCAGTGGAATTCATCTGCTGTTCGAGTGCGTCTTCAACTGGGGATATTTTGTTGAATGATATATATATATATATATATATATATATATATATATGTAAATAACTGGAGTGCGGGCCTTTCTTGCAGTGCGGCGGCGTTAGCAGGAGATTTGAGCATATATGTAAATATATATATCTATATATATATCACCTACTGGCGGTCGCCAGTAGGTAGTTATAGTTAGGACCTTGTTTCTATTCAAAAAGCGTTTTTTCTTTTGTCAATATCTTTGGCGCCGTTTGCCGACTCTTCGCAAAATTGTCAAAACTAATGGTTCACTCAGGTCAGCTCCTGTCCTGAAAGTTTCGGGGTGATTCGTCAAGCCGGGGCCGAGAAAAAAGGGGGGTCCCAAAACGCATTTTCCCCATGTTAATTTCTATAGGAATTTTGGAACAGGCTACAACCCGAACTGCTGAACGGAATTACACCAAATTTGGCAAAAAGGTAGCGCTTGGTTCAGAAAGCGACCTTTTTTTAAATGGTGTAAATCCATTCAGTAGTTCCTGAGAAATTCAAAAAATTAAAATATCGATTTCTGAGCACCGAGGAGGGTTCGCGAACACTCCCGAGCACGAGCTTCATTCTGATTGGCTGCCAACACTCCAAACCAGGAAGTATTGTCAGCCATCTTGTGACTCGGTAACCGAGTCACAAGAAAACAGTAAAACAAAGGATAAAAAACAAGAAAAGGGGGCAGGGTAGAAACACCTTGACCCCCTAGGCCTGCTCAGGGGTCCCACAGGGACCCCAGGGCTAAAAAAAGCATTTTTGTTTTAAAAAACAAACCATCCGAATTTGCGCTGAGTGCACGAATCCGGCCAAAAAAAAAACCAAAAACTGAAGCGCAGACTCCTGCAATGTCCTGGGGTCCCCACCCCCGGGACATTGCTGTTTGCTATGGCAGGGCGGGGGCACGGCTCCCACCCTGTCATAGCAAACACTGCTTTGCTTTGCTGAAGCGAGAGCAGAAAACCTGCTCTCGCTTCAATCAAGCAAAGCAGAATTGCTTTTGGGCAAGGGGAGCTGCATGTTAGCAGCTACCCTTGCCCAAAAGCAATGCTGGCTCCCGCAGGAGGCGGGGAGCGAGCAGGGACCGTGGGGGCATTGGGGCTCCCCCCACGGTCTGCAACTTGAGGGCCGGCCCCGGGGGATGGGGTCCCCGGGGCCATAATTGGCCTTAGGAGGAGGGCCATTCGGCCCCCTGCCAGAAAAAAAATGCAGGCTGGCCAAGCCCCGGGCGATGGGGTCCCCGGGGCCAGTAGTGGCCTTAGGAGGGGGGCCACGCGGCCACCGTCCCCAATTTTTTTTTTTAAATAAGAAGTCTGGCCATGCCCCGGGGGATGGGGTCCCCGGGCCTGAAATTGGCCTCGGGAGGCCCTAGGGGATGGGGTCAAAGGGCCCAAAAAACATTGAAAGAAGGGGGCCACACAGCCCCCCTTCTAAAATAAATACATTTAAAAAAAGCTGGCATCTTGCCGGAGGCCCCGCCCCCTCCCTGCACCACTCTGCAAACGCGCCCCCTGGCGCGTTCTAAGTTGGGGAATTAAGTCCCCTTGAATACTGAGGGTCCCTGGGGGCCATCTAGCCCACCAGGTACCTCCAGTAAGCGCCACACAGCTGGATTGCTGAGAGGTGGTCCGAGGCCACGCCCCTTTTTACACCACTCTGCAAACGCACCTCTTGGAGCACTGCTGGTGGGGCGATGAGATCCTCTTGTGTCCTGAGGACCTCAGGACACAAGTGGACTTCATCCACGTGATAATCTGATGCACCTCCTCACACCCTAATATAACCTTTGATACACCCACTCTAAAATACAGACTATCATTTTCGAAACAATAGACACACCAATACCAGTTACTACATATCCACTCACTGATTCCTAGGTCTACACACACATCCACTCATTCACCCATACAGTCACTCATATATGCAATCACTCATCAATACAGCACTATCATTTGCACTCTTATGCCTATACAGACACTCACACACCGCCACTCATCCTTAGAGTTACTCACACATCTAGTCAATCATGCAAAGAATTAATCACACTCCCATTTACTCACCTATACAGTTATACACACACCACCTCACTTATTCATACAAATACTAACACATACTTACTCTCTTATACAATCACTGATACAAGCACACACTCATCCATACAGCCACTCTCACAATCACTCACTCTCACATATAGTAATTTATATACTCCAACACTCACATATACTGCTTCACATATATAGTTACTCACACATGTACCACTGAAACATCCATTCACTCACCAACACACCCATACACACACTCACCCACCCATACAACCCTGCACAGATGCACTCTTGAACCCAAACACCCAGTGAATCACCCACTCACACATCTATGCACAGTCACACACCCTCCACCCACCCACACAGACACTCAGGCACCCATACAGATACTCAGACAACCAATCAATAACCCATATAGACACTCATGTAGCTACTCACCAACCCAGGCAGCCGCTTACACACCAACTGACAGACTGATACAGACATTCACACAGATTAGTCACTAACGCATGCATTCAGTAGGACACGTTTAATCACTCACTTATACAGTCAGTCACGCACCCACTAAATCATCCATTCAGACACTTATACACCCACTCATTCTTCAATACACCTCGGCATATATATATATATATATATATGTATATATATATATATATATATATATAAAACATATTTAAACTTTACAGAAACACACAGTCACTGGATGATGTCATCAGTGATGTCATTTGAGATGTCATCGGTGATGTCATCAGTGATGTTACTGACCATGTCATGAGTGATGTAATATGTGACATCATCAGCAGTGCATTGCGGGGCGCGAGTTATAGTAAGCTAACTATAACGGCCGAATTTCTCTGGTTTTGTATGAGTGAAATGTCCAACTAACTATAACGTCCCTGAAACCTATGGTTTTTTCAGTGAATATAGATATATATATATACAAATACTGTGAGTGGATGCAGGCGCGCTTCCCGATTGTCAAAGGTGCCGTGCAACAGGCGCGTCCGCACCAAACATTCAAACAGCTCCACCCTTAGTGAAGAACGAACACGGCACTCCAGCCAGCTGCTTCACTATACTCTCTTTATTGGTTTGCAGGAGGATAATCGACACGTTTCAATTTCTTCATGCAACCAGGTTCAGGAAAACATGACATTATTATTATACCGGTATTTATATATTCTCTGACATCACCAATGCAATAAATGAACAGTGTAAAAGGACAAACTATTGCAGTGTTCACATGATCGGCATCTTATAACGATGCAATTCATTTTAAACAGACAGCGCAAATAATAACTTTGGACCTCATTATGATGGCGGGTGGACCACCATCGAAAGGCCGTCTGTGGTGGTCTGCCTGGCATCCAGTTTACCATCGTTCCGACCACAGGATTTTAATATCGGTGGTCGGAGTGTAGAGGTTGGTGGGAAAAACCGCCGCCTCCGACAGGATCCAAGATCCCATCAGTGCAGTGGTCGGACAACTATCCCTACAATGGAGGAGGTGTCTGCACAGGCACCGCAGTAGGGATTAGGATGTCCCATTCTGTCTTTTCATGGCGGTCCCACCATCATAAAAAGGCAGACAGAAACGGACTTGGGGACCCCAAGCAGGGCCCCCTTCCCCCATGGCCCACTGCCGGGTTGCCCGGGGGGCTTATGTAGTGCCCCCCACACATCCATGCACCATGTGCCTGGCACCACATGGTGCCTGGCACACAGTGCATGGATGTGCACAAAGTGCCTTTTTCTACTGCAGCTTGTACTGCGGCCCTTTCCCTGGGCCACAGCACAAGCCGCAGTAGAAAAAAGCATTTTACGACCACCTGCATGGCGGTCCTATCCTAATCGGGTAGGTGGGACCGCCGACTCATTGTAAGATGGTCACCTGCCTGATATCATGGCGGTCGGTGGTCCGACTGACCGCAATCGTAATAAGGACCAATGTCATTGTGAATCAGACTCTGAAAAGGGGACCTAAGTATATCGTACAGTAAAAAGTGAAGCTGGGGGGGGGTCACTGCTGATATATTTTAAACAACAGGGCTAGAGTAGACTCAGAACTTAATCAAAGGCAAAATATTACTAGTAAGGAGGGGCTCAAGATATTACTGCACTTTAACCTATGTGGCCCTTAGTTAGTCTGATTTTAAAAACTAAAAAAGCAAAACACAAAAATTCAAACCCTGTGTCATCAAAGCCTATGTACATCTTAATTCATTTGTAATGTGCCTAACCAATCATCTCTCCAATTAATATGATAGTTGATCAAAGCCAGCTATCCATGTTTTGTAAAGACATACCTGCAAGAATTTCTAGGTCACTCTCTAGTTCTTCCTTAGTTTATGATGTCATCGCATTTTCCATGTTTACTTGCTGACACAGCATGGGATTTGCTGAAAGTCAAATGACTCGAAAATTTCATTGCAAAGTGATCTATCAAGGTCATAGGCCTTGGGAACTAGATTTGCATTTGATTATCTTAGCCAGGGGCTCATAACCTGTGGTCTGAGTACCTCTGGGGGCGCCAAAACCTACTCAAGGGGTCAGTGACTTTTTTTCAAAATTAAATAACATTAAAATTAATATTTTAAAATTAATATAGTATTTGCAAATAAAGAAGCAAAATTGAAAATGTGTAAACGTTTTCTATATTTTTAATGTAAGTTAATTATAATTAAACAAAATATTTCAATATTTGAACATTTGTATGGTGTATACCTGTTTTTGTAATTTTGTGTATTGTTTTGAGGTTCAAATCATAGAAATTGCTTAGGCCAGGGGTCCCTTGTTCTCAATTACTCAGTGGGGATCCTTGGACTCCAGTAATGATTCAGTGGAGGTCGGGGAAGTCAAACGTTTAACAACTGCTGATCTAGGCAATTAGGAATCAAATCCAACATGTAATTTATGGATCGGTTGGCCACATGCCTAACATAGTGGAGATTTTGGTGGCAGTAGGAAAATGGAATGAATCCAGACTACCTGGCAAACATGTTAACAAAGACATTAACAAAATTGGATCTTGGGTGATGGGCTAAATACTGGCAACAGCATTTAATAGACGGAGCATTGAAGTCACGTTTAATCAGAAGTTCTGTATGGGAGCGTTGTTCATGAGCAATCACTTCAACTGGGTTGTATAGCAAAATATTGTGAACACTAATACCGAGTGACATGAATATTTTGTAAAAAATAATGTGCACCAAAATATCGTGTCTATATTTATAATGCAAATGACAAAAATATTGAGTTAGAAATATTGTGAAAGAGAATATCGCCCAATAAAAGGTACGATTTTAAAAATATTTCTTTGAATTAAATATTAACAGTAAAATAAAGTAAAAACAAGCAAACATATATACAACTAACAAATGTGTGTAACCTAATTTAAGTAATAAAATCAAAATACAAAAATAGTTTTAATACTTTACACTAACCATACAAATTATACACAAATATATATTTTAAAACATGATAAAATTATTTTAATAATTTTAAAAAATCTACAAATGTAGTATTGATAGAAACAAAAAGTGAAAATAAAAAGTATATATTAAAAATGATAATTATAGTAATATAATAAATATAAAAAACAAATATGACTCCTTTTCCCGCTTTCCCTCACCCCGCATGTTATTACAACGCGGTCGTTACAACGACCGCGTTGTAACAACGCAATACCATTTCCCCGCAAGTCGTTACCACGACTTGCGGAGGAGGCGCTGGATGTTGGAATAGTATAATTTACTATTCCAACTCCAGTCTGTGCATACAGTAGGGAAGGTGTTGGATTTTAAATCCAACACCTTCTCCCCCTCCGCAAGTCGTGGTTTTGACTTGCGTGGGTAATGGTATTGCGTTGTTACAACGCGGTCGTTGTAACGACCGCGTTGTAATAACATGCGGGGTGACGGATGCGGGGTGACTGATGTTTACCATAAAAAACATTAATAATCTTTTTTCTAAAAATAGCAATAGCAAATTATTAATAACTAAAAACAAATCAAATTAAACAACAATATAAAAAATTATATAAATCCACTCTAATTAGGGAAGATGTTGGACCTCGGAGGGGTTAGATTTATTATTTTCCCTGCAACCTAATCAACAATAGCAAAACCATTGGAATTTAGAGGGGTTAGATTTACTATACCCACTCCAGTCTAATCAACAGTAGGGAAAGCGTTGAACTTCAGAGGCGTTATATTTATTATTCCCACTTCAGCCTAAGCAACAGTAGGGAAAGCATTGGACTTTGGACGTGTTAGTTTTTACTATTTCCACTCCAATCTAAGCAACAGTAGGGAAAGTGTTGCATTTCGAAGTGATTAGATTTACTATTCCCATTTCAGTCTAAGCATAAGTGGGGAAAGTTGTGGACCACAGAGGCGATAGGTTTACTATTGTCACGCCAGTCTAAGCAACAATGGGGAAAGCGCTGGGCTTCAGAGGGGTTATATTTACTATTACCACTCAGTAGGGAAAGTGTTGGACTTTGAAAGGCTTGGATTTACTATTCCAACTCCAGCCTTAACAACAGTAGGGAAAATGATGAACTTCGGCCAGGATGAATGGACTATTACCACTCCAGTGTAAGCAATGGCAGGGAAAGTATTGGATTTTGGAAGGGTTTAATTTAGAATTCTCACTCCAAGTTATGCAACAGTACAGAAAGTGTTGAACTTCGGAGGATTATATATCTCATTCCAACTCATTAATATTCAATTCTAAATCCTTTTCTGTTACTCTTTTCAATGGCATTTGCAAAATCAATAGGTCTGGCTAAACAGTACATGTGCAAGCTACACATTCAAACAGCATTTTGTGAATGCAGTGGTTTATATGCTCGACATTTAAAGATAGACCTATTGACTTTGCCAAAGCTCGTTAGATTTAGGTTGACAGCACAGCTGTCTGCAAGACCTGTTGCTTACAATACACATAGAGTGGGCTTTGGGTCAGCATCTTTTCAACGATTGCTCTTTTTTGATTTTCAATAAACTCTTTCAGCCGTCAATGACATTTCAGCCCAAAGAAATATTTTTCTCTAGCAGAATAAGATATGGTTGGTGTATTATTTAAACAGCATCCGATTTGAATCCGGTGAGAGGCACTTTACACTGGAGTTATCATGAATGCTGCAGAAAACTGTGAATTAGAGGCAGCTTTTTAGGCCCTGAAATTCATCCTGGGAAGGAAGAGAGCTGCACAAGCAGAGATGTTTGCAGGCATGCACACTGAGATGGAGTGCATTCACTACTGCACTGAAGCTGGCTTCCTGATACATTACCCCAAGGTATGGAGTTAGATCATTCCAACTTCCAATTCCAAAACTCCAAGGAACTCTTCAGCATCATCCAGGAATTCACCAAGCCCCCCAGCGAAACCATGGACATCACCCCCTCCCAAGATCTCTGCAACAAGCTCGGTTCCTACTTCCATCTGAAAATCAAGGGCCTCTACGACGACTTCAATGACGGCACACCTGACTCCGAAACCAATTCTCTCTCCAGCAACACCAGCCAGCCCACCATCTCCTCTTGGACCCCAGTCACCACCGAAGACACCACTTCGACCATGAAAAGCATCCACTCAGGAGCCCCCACGGACCACTGCAACCGCACATCTTCCACAGAGCCGCCATCGCTCCAGAACTACGACGCACCATCAACGCCACCTTCAAGACAGGTATCTTTCCCGACGACTCGAAATGCGCAGAAGTGAGACCCCTGCTCAAGAAGCCCTCAGCAGATCCCACAGACCTCAAGAACTACTGACCCATCTCCCTCCTCCGTTTCGCGGCCAAAGTAAGCGAGAAGACCGTCATTGCCCAACTAACAAAATTCATTGAAGAAAACTCCATCCTCGACTCCTCCTAATCCAGATTCCGCAGCAACCACAGCACAGAGACCGCTCTACTCGCCGCCACAGATGACATCCGCACCCTCCTCGACCAAGGACACACCATGGCCCTGATCCTACTCGACCTCTCTGCAGCATTCGACATCGTCTCCCACCACACACTCACCGCCAGACTCCATGACACCGGCATACAGGGAACCGCCCTCGACTGGATCTGCTCCTTCCTCACCAGAAGAACCCAAAGAATAAGACTGCCACCCTTCCTCTCCGAACACACGGAAATTAACTGCGGAGTACCCCAGGGATCGTCGCTCAGCCCCACGCTCTTTAGCACCTACATAGCCCCCCTCGCCGTCATCGTCAGACAGCACAGTCTCAGCATAGTATCCTACGCCAACGACACCCAGCTCATTCTCTCCCTCACCAAGGACCCCATCACTACCAGACTCAACTTCCAGGAAGGAATGAAGGACTTCGCATCCTGGATGAGCAGCAGCTGCCTGAAGCTCAACTCGGAGAAGACAGAGGTCCTAGTCCTCGGACCCTCCCCCTCTGCATGGGACAACACCTCAGCAGCCCTCCCACCCCCACGGACCACGCCCAAAACCTCGGCATTGTACTCGACTCCTCCCTCTCCATGACCCGACAGGTCAACGCTGTCGCCTTCAGCTGCTTCAACACCCTCCGCATCCGTCGAAGGACCTTCAAATGGATCCCCCCCGAATCAAGGAAGACCGTCACCCATGCACTCATAACCAGCAGACTGGACTACGGAAACGCCCTCTACGCCGGGATCAACATGTCTCTGCTCCGCAAACTCCAGACCATACAGAACACCGCAGCCAGACTCGTCCTCGGCATCCCTCGACACGAACACATCACCCAACACCTGCAGAACCTCAACTGGCTCCCCATTGAGAAGAGAGTTACCTTCAAGATTCTCACCCACACCTACAAATGCCTCCACAACACCGGACCCCAATACCTCAATAAGAGAATTTCCTTCCACCTTCCCAAGAGAATCCTGCGATCCGCCGACCTCGCCGAAACCCCGCGCATCCGCAAAACCAGAACACGTGGAAGAGCCTTCTCCTACATCGCGGCCAAGACCTGGAACGAGTGCCCGATCGACATCAGACGCGCCCCCTCCCTGAACATCTTCAGGAAGGCACTCAAGACCTGGCTCTTCCACTGAACGGAGCTACTTACTCCCCAAGCCCCAGCACCTTGAGACCCTCACGGGTGAGTAGCACGCTTACAATTCCCCTGATTGATTGATTGAACCGGGTCTGGCAGAAGGGTACTCCTATCATCCTCTTGCCTGAGTAGGGGATTTGTGAAAGATAGATAGATAGATAGATAGATAGATAGATAGATAGATATAGCATTAGGAACAACATGGCTGAGTTGTTTGTGCTTTTCACCATTCTAATAATGCTTATAACAATGATGTGTCTCATCTGTCTAATTAGCACAGTTCATGTTTTACTTACACAGATTATATCTTTTCATTAAACATTTGAAAACATATTATTGTCTCCTTTCTTTGCGACACTTTGGGCATACAAAAGTGACAAATGAAGGGGTTAGATCATTTTTCACTGATTCCTTGGGAATAAGAGTGGTCATGCTCGAGGTTGCCAACTGCATCTGTAACTCTGGAGCTTTAGGAGTTTAGAGGTGGTACTGTGAGCTAGCCGAACCAACATTTACTGATGATATAAGAAGACTCAGTCTAGGTAATAGGAAGTTTTGTTGATCTACAACACAGCCTTACTAAATTCATAGGAACCGTATAACACTGGACCATCACACTTTTCACCACATTCTGCTAAACAACAAATACCACTACCCAAAAAAACACTACCACCAATACCACTACCAATACTATCATCAATGCAACACCACCCACTCTACCAATACCAACACAAAACCAATACAACTACTCTACTCATGCCACGTTGACACTGCCAAACCCACCAGTGCTATTCCCAACAGTGCCACCACAAATATCACAAATATCACATCTCTAATGCTACCAACACCAACACCACCATCACAATAACAATACCATCAACACAATAAGAATACCTCCAATAGCACCACCACTATAGTACTACCACTTATATCACCAATACCACACTATTAAAACCATTACCACCAATGTTTCTATGAACCACGGCAAAGCCAATAGTTCTGACTTTAATATGCTATTGCATGGAAACACCTGTTCTGTGTTTGCAGGTGTTGTCACATTACACTCAAACCGATAGCCTCTGGCAATGCTTGTTTCTCTAAGCTAAGTGGTTACAATAATTTCTAGCCACATCTAGTATTATAGCAAGTAGGTATTTGATGGATAAAAGGAATAATTTAGTTTACGTTTAAGCACCTATGCCTAATTATGATGTCAGGTGGATAGCCACTAACAGGCTGTTGGTGGTGGTCCGTCTGAAACCTGAGGCAGCAGTCTGACTGCTGGATTAGGATACGGCGGTTGGAGCACATCGGGCGGGGGGGAAAGACCATCGCCTCTGACAGGTTTATGAAGCCCGTCGGGGCGGCGGTCGGAGCCTAATCCTACAATGGAGACTCTGCTATGTGGCCCGGGGGGCATATGTGTTGCCCCCCAAAACATCCATGCACCCTGTGCCATATTGTGCCTGGCACAGGGTGAATGGATGTTTAAAACATGCCTTGCTGCGGACCTTTTCCAGGCCGCAGCGCAAGCCGCAATAGAAAATAGCATGTTTCCGACCGCCAACATGGTGGTTGTATCATATTTTGGCAGGTGGAGCTACCGGCTATATTTCAGGTGGTCTCCATCCCGGTACGATGGCGGTCAGATGCTCATCCGCCCGCTCATAATGGAGGGCCTTAGTGACTTGGTCACTTACAAAAGGTGATGGTAATCTTAATTTTCACTGGATTACATATGATTAGTTGTGTATGAAATCAATTTGGCAGCATGCCTGGTCTCTTACCTTGTTCTGGTGTTGATGGGTTAAGGTAGTCTGGAGGTCAAATCGCCATCAACATGTAGTCATAGAGGATATGCTTAATAAGCACTTTCGGCTGACGTTACTCGGACTGTTATCTTTATGGCTAATAAACTAGGTTCTTGCTTACCTATAGAGCAGTGAAACTAAATAATTGAGAATGGAATCAAAAATCAAACACCTGATGATTACCATAGTCGCTTGAATAAACTACCTAGGTTTTAGTGGTTGCTAAGAATGTCTTACTCTTCAGCCATGAAGTAGGCATAACACATGCAGAACATAAGGACACTATTTCCCCTAACGTACGCTTACAAAAACCCCAAAAGCAATAAATAAATTAATAAATGCATATCAGCTATCCTAAATGTAATGTGTGCTTGATTATTCAGTGATTGGTGTAGTAGGTATTGAAGAATACATAAAATCATAAAACTACTGCCACATCAATTTACGTTGAATCTCTTACCTATCTGTTAATTGTAATTTGCCATAAAAAAATTAAATTAATTAAATAATGAAGTTTGTAATTCTAGTGGAAGGCCGTTCCCTTATCATTGATAGTAAGTTCATTTAGGTCAAAGCATCTTATTGCCGGCTCCTTTTCGAAATTGTTATAAGAAATATTTGCCCTTTGAAAAACTGGCATCAAGCTGATCTCCACACTGTTTGAAATCATAGAACAAGGACTCTTCAGTTATTGATACTGATTTGTTTAATAGCAGGCACTACAATCTGTTTAGTCTCCAGGCCATGTGATCAAAATCAGCTCCTGTAAACAAAATTGTTTGGCAGAGTAGTGACGGGGAGATTCTTAAACGTTACCTCGGTAGGGGTAATCTCTCACTGTGTGTTTCCTGAAAGATGTTTAGACTTTAATGGGGGGTCCACAGATTTTTTTTCCAGAACTTTATCCCTCAAAGGATAAAAGGCTTGGTCGACCCTGTTGAGATTTAATCATGAAAGGTTTCTGGGCGCGCCTTTCGCCTACTAAGTTAGCCTACTACAAGTTTTAGTAATGTTTTACGGCTAGCTTTCCTAAATGAAAACTGACTTGAGCTATAGTTATAGTGGAAGTAAATTCCTATGAAAATCGGTTGACTATTGAGTATGAAACAAGGAGAAAAATATAGATTTAGTTACGAACATATTAGAATGCAAAATTATTATCCCACACTGACGTGATTCAGTGCAGATGCGCCTTATCCCCTCGGGGCAGAGAACACGCTGTTTACTTCTCCAGTCTCATGCCTGATGAGAGGCCCTCCGGGATGTTTTCTACAATCTGGCATTTTTCACGGACTCTCCGCAGAAATGGAAAAATTCAGCCTCGAGATTTCATTGTAATTGACTGCATAATCTTCATTTGGTCGCCAGAAAGAAAACATGGGACAACACAATGCGATGCAAAACAATTGCCGAGTGTTCTCGTCTACCTTGTTCCGCCCATCAATCACCTGGCGGTATATTAGGAATCCTCTGATTTCATCTAATAGTCATTGTTTGGACTGTGCTGTCAATACACCGTAAGTGAGAAAGCCCTCGGGTGGTTTTTCAATCTGGAACCAGACAGTGATGAACACATGTAATATTCTGTGGAGGACATTGTTTTACCATTAGACAAAATGATACCACTTGGTGAAGTGTGTGAGTCATTCCCCTTGGAACCGCAGCTGAATCAAAGATATGTCATATTCTTTCTTGAAATTGATTAAATAACAACATTAACAATAAATGGTGCAATGAAGAAGACAGAACTGATATACGATTATGTGGCCAGCAGTTATGAAAACTCACATCTTAATTGCGAAGAAATATAACTAGATAAATAATGCATTAAACTGCTGATTGCGGTGTGGACAGTGGAATTAAATGATATGTTTCACCTTGCTTGCTCTTGTTCTGTTCATGGGTTACATTCAGCGCTTGCTGTCTGGGCCACCTTTCAAACCACAGCGCAGCATGTCTGGCTGAACAGGATTTGATGGGCAGAGATACTGAAGTTGTATCTAAGATGCTCGTTCAAATTCTTTCAGAAGTAGGAGAAGTATTTGGAACCCCGATTAAGACACCAGTTCCATTTTGCAAATTTAGAGAAATGTGGTAATTCCTTTGAATGTCAGGAATTGCTGTGAATGTTTTCTGCCATCAAAAGCCTGGTGGCAACCAAACACAAATAAATGAGGGAAATATTATAGCCTTTTAGAACGCTGCTGAGAGCTATACCAGTTGTTAGAGGTCCCAGATCAGACCTATAATGAGTGTAAGGGCCTTTAACAACCAGTATAGCCCGAGGCAGAAGGGCTATTAGAACATTCCATCCCCTAAGGGTAGAATTTTCTATATTAAAAAGGGAGAAACATGAAGACAAATATTGGAATGTTGGAGCTCTGGGCTTATTTCGAACATTATAAGCCCAGGGTTACACGATTCGACATTCCAATGTTCTAATATAGCTTTATAACCTGATGCCAAGAGCTATAGCAGTTGTTAAAGGCCTCAGCGCAGAACTATAACGAGGGAGAGGGCCTTTTACCCCCGATATAGCCCAAGGCAGAAGGGCCATAAGCCTATTATAACATTGCGCCCACTGAGAGTGCAATGCTCTAAATTAAAAAAGGAAGAAATTTGAAGACAAACCTTGGAATGTTGGATCTTCAGACTTATACCAGCCATTATAAGCTCAGAGCTTATAATGGCTCTCAAGATTCCAATGTTCTAATTAACCATACATTACTCACCCTTTTTTGCCCAAAACATGAAAGTCCTGTTACACAACATTACTGTTTTCGCTGCCTAAACCGGTGTAATTGCAAATAACGTTTCAAGCACTCCATCCTGAGAACAAATGTGATATTTCATTTTTGCATGACTTTAACACTTTAAACTAACAAAACTATTGAAATTGACCTGTGCCCTAAAGTAACCGTAACTTGTGCTTCCGCCTTGCACAGTCTTGTTACCAATGTTGCCATTTCACCTATTAAACGTCCCTATACACTTTGGGGGATATTATCAAGAGAAGTATCGCCGCTTTTTCGGCACATATCGCCGAAAAAGCAGCGATTTTTCTATCGCACTATTAACAAGGACTCGCTAACAAGCATTAGCGCTTGTTACCTTGAGTTAGCAGCCGTTTTTTGCCACTTTACATGTCAGCGATATTTATCGCTAATGACATGCAAAGTGGGCGTTCCTTCACACAACTCCATGACAAACACTCGCTAAGACAGCTTTGGGATATTAACAAGGCTGCACCAGACCCGCGATGCGAGAATGAAAGCCGCGCTAAGCCCCCTTTATCGCAGGTTTTTAACTCCTGCTAAAAATACGACTTAGCCATCTTTCATATGGGAGGTGGATTGCAAGGCTAAGTCCAAACCTGCCTATTAGCAAGGTTTTCAGTATCGCAGGAAAATTATCGCTGTTTTCTCACGATAAAGCATGTTCTCACGGCTATGGCTGGATTTCATATCGCCTTGGAGCAAATCGTTGTTAATACCGCGCTACCACGGCGATGAAATCCAGCGATAGCCAGCGATAATAAAAAAACGCGCTAAGCGCGCTTTGCGATAATTATCGCAATCTGTTGATAATATGCCAAGTTTTTCAGTGAACTCCTCAGGTTTTTTTTAATGTCAAGTAAAATATTATTACATCATATAATGTCACCTACCCTTTGTTTTTTTCAGTACATTTCTATGTTTTTTTAATGTAAAGTAAGATGACTATCACCATGCAAGGTGTAGGGGTGGGCGCCAAATCCATGTGCAGCATGGGGTTTGGTGCAGGGTCTGGCTGCCAACCCTCCCCAGGCGCACAAGCCGCATACGGTGAATGGGTGGGCGCAGGGTCTAGCCTGCTGGCAGACCTTGCGCCCAACCTCCTCTGGGCACCCAACCCTATTTGTTTATTTTTGTGTAGTGCAGTGGATTGGCTGTTCCACCTCGACACTCCAGGGAGCCATGCTGATCATCGTGGTGGATCCGCAAATCCACAAAATCGCCCAAAAAAATAAAAAATTGCATTTATCTTTGACCCCCACATGGACCGAGTCCCCAAGTCCTAGGATGATGGCTACAACTTTCGTCTATGTTGCGGCCAGCCAATCACAATGCACTGTTGAACCCATGGATCCGCAGATCCACAGCAGGTAATCGTGGCCAACCAATCACAATGAGGGAGGATTCTGGCGGATCCAGAATCTGCATGATTTAAGTTGTTGTGCATTTTAGCATTTTAAAATGAATTTGCGCCACTGACCAGCTTCAACGTCCTCCTGCTCCCCGCTGCCTGCACCCTGCACTTGGAATCCCCGGTCCGCCCCGACTTTGGTTGTCTGTTGCGGAAGGAATTCCACTCACCTGGGATGACTGTGGCTGCCACTTTGGATTGGTCAGCAGTCTAGTTTCTTTCAAACACTTCCCTACTGAAAGATAGCCAGACGCAAACGCGCAGCACCTCCAGACATTGGCTCAAATTCAACTTTCTGGCAGTTTTAAAAAAAACATTTATTTACTTTGGCATTTTATAAAGCATTGTTAGAACTGGGGGTCTCTAGTTGGCGGAGGTAGGTACCTTTGTCCAAATAGGGACCCTTGCTTCTAGTCAGGGTAAGAGGGATACACTACTAAAATAACCCCTGCTCACCCCCTTGGTACCTTGGCACGAGCAGGCAGGCTTATCTCAGAGGCAGTGTGTAAAGCATTTGTGAACACATACAGTAACACAGTGACAACACTACAGATGGACACCACACAGGTTGTATTATAAAAATAAGTATTTTTATATAGACTTAACACAAGACCCAAAACGACAAAAATCCACAATACACTATGAAAAATATGACTGTCAATGGTAGAAAATAGTTCAGTTCAATAAAGATGATAAATGCGACACTCTACGTTCAATGTACCTTTGGATGCGTAACGCGATACAAACAAAAGAGTTGCAGGGAAGGTGATGCGTCGGTTCCTTACATGCAAGAACGGTGATGCGTCAGTTCCTTGCTCCGGGGGATGTGATGCGTCGGTTCCCTACTGCTGCGTAGGGGACGGTGATGCGTTTGTTCCTTACCGGAGAGGAGGTGATGCGTCGGTTCTTCACCGCGTGGGGAGGTGATGCGTTGGTTTCTTACTGCGCTTCTGTGGCGACGCGACCAGCAGCGCCTCGATGTGATGACGACCCGGTGCAATGAAACAAAATGGCATCTTCTTCTCGATGTGACAATGAAGGGGCGATGCGTGCACGCCCGACGGCCGTGCGTCGACTCAGTGAATATTCTGAGCCGCGACACGCTTCTCAGATGATGCGACGGCATCTGCTGCGACGGCGACACTCTTCTCCGGTGATGCGAGGCGCTTCGGTGATGCGATGGCGACAGCGGCAGCACGCTTTCTCGGCGATGCAATGACAACTGCTGCGGCGGCGACACGCTTCTTCTTCGTGAGTCGTGCTTCCAGCTCCCAGCGACACGCAGTTTCTCAGAAGGCCCAACACAACAGTAGGCACTTCAAATTCCCAGCAAGGGAATTCAAGGGAGCTGGTTGGTGAAGTCTTGTATCCCTGAGACTTCAGCAGGAGGCAAGCTCAATCTTCAAGCCCTTGGAGATTTTCTGCAAGATGATGAAAGTAGGCACAAAGTTCCTTTCTCCTTTCTTTGGCAATCAGGCAACCACTGTAGGCCAATCCCTCAAACAGCACACAGCATAGGGATAGTCTCCTCCTTCAGTTTCTCTGGTTCCTCTCCTCAGCAAAGGTTTTTCTTGTTTCCCAGAAGTGATCTAAAGTCTTGGGGTCTGGGTCCCAATATTTATACTAGCAAATCCTTTGTCCTCTGAAGGCAGAGGGTCCTGTACCTAGTCCAAACCAGTTCTGGGTGCATTCTGCCAGTGCACACCTTCTTCCTTTGTCAATGTGGGCCAGGGACATCAGACACACCACAGGAGGTGGAGCCAGCATTGTGGAAGGCAGGCACAGCCCTATTCAGGCCCAGGTGCTACTCCTCCCACCACTCTACATGCAGATAGGTCTTTTCAGCCCTGTGCTGACTCACCCTGTCTCCTGGAGTCCCCCAGCCCCTGTCACTCACAAACCCAGACATACAATACACAAGCTAGCAGAGGCAGGCTGGATGGTTAGGCAAGAAAATACCTACTTTCTAAAAGTGGTATTTTCAAACACAGAATGTTAAAACCAACTTCACTAAAAGATGTATTTTATCATTCTGAGTTCAGGCATACTAAATTCGTTTTTCTACCATGTTCCCTGGGTCAGTTAGGATTATAAGATGTTATAATCAAACGGCCCATTCTGGCCTACGGGGACAGGTAGCCTTGCAATAGTGAAAAACGAAATTGGCTGTATTTCACTATCAGGACATGCCACACACACCAGGGCATGTCCTACCTCTTACATACAATGCACCCTGCCCGCAGGCCTACCTTAGGGGTGACTAACATGCAGAAAAGGGAAGGTTTGGGGACTGGTAAGTGGGTGCACTTACCAAGTCAACATGGCAGTACCAGGCTGCACACAGGCTCTGCAATGGGAGGCCTGAGACATACTTTACAAGCTGCTCCTGTGGGTGGCACAACCAGTGCTGCAAGCCCACCAGCATCATTTGATTCACAGGCCCTGGGCACAAACAGTGCACTGTACTAGGGTCTGACAGTGATCACATAGGCCAAACATGGAGTCACTAATCCATACATCAATTTACCACAGGGAGCACTTGCACTTTGGCACTGAATAACAGTGGCAAAGTGCCCAAAGCATCTAGACCAGCAAAAACATATCAACAACAGTGGAGGCATAGTGAAAAAATGGAAGGGATACCCACGCCAAGGATGCCAGGTCTAACAAGCATCTTATCTTAATTAGTTCAGCATTGGCATTAGGCACCATAAGCAGCATGATTTAAGCTGTTGAGCATTTTAGCATTTTAAAAAGAATATCCACCGCTAACCAGCTTTAATGTCCTCCTGCTCCTCGCTACCTGCACACTGCACTTGAATTCCCCGGTCTGCCCCGACTTTGGTCGTTTGTTGTGGAGGCAATTTCTCTCACCTGGGACAACTGCAGCCACCATTTTTGATCAGTTGGCAGTCTAGTTTCTTTCAAACACTTCCCAACTTAGGCACGCCAAAGGCAAGCCTGTCTGCCCCTGACCTCCGCCAGCCACCATAGACCCTGCATCTTGCACTTTTGGGGTAAGAGATACCACCACACTTCATTATTCACATAAGGAACTTGAAGATGTCAATGCCAGGGCCTTCCTCAGAGGAAAGCCATCTTACCATGCCATACAATCTTTCCACTGGAACCTAACACCCAGATTAGATGTAAAATCTGCAGTTTTCTGTTCATCATAGATCTTCCACTGAGGACTTTTATCCATTCCGGCTATTCGCAAAGTACTCCCTCTAAGGAGGGCCTTAATGGAATCTCTTGTTCCTTTTCTGGTGAACATTTGCAGACAAACATAAGGGGCACAAATCAACTGATAAATAGCATGTACTGCAATGTATGTTCCCTCCCTAGACATACTACAGAAATGTGGGATCTTATAAATATGCATCGGCCAGACACATGCTTTGTTACTGAAACCTGGCTACATCCGTCGGCTATTCCCTGTCTCCCCATAGCCATTCCGGAAAACTAAAATGTGCTTAAACTTGATAGGGAGACAAAAAAGGGGGCGGAGATGCTATCGCTTTCCGCAACCCAGTTAAAGTCACCCTAATCGACACTCTCTGTGAGGAATGGATGGAGATCTGCATCTTTAATTTAATGACTCTGCCTGGTGATCCATGGAAAGGTGCTTTAGTATATTGCCTTCCCGGCCTAAAAAAACTATTTTAGCCATAAGCTAACGAAACTCCTTGTCTCCTTGTGCTTGCTTCCAAAAAAATCCTCTTAGTAGGAAATTGTAATTGCCATGCAGAACTGGGCTCTGATCCGGAAACGCAATAAATTCTCTCCGATCTGGAGATGCTGGGGCTCACTCAGAAAATCACTGGCCCTACTCACATTGCTGGGCACACTTTAGATCTTTTATTCACAAATATCCACATTCTAGAGGTAGATGCCCCATCTCCCCTAACCTGGTCAGACCATTCCATGATAACCTTCTGACTCCTTAGTGAAGGGAAACAGATTTACCAGCAAAGAATGACTCCCACAAAAAATTAGGCCCTGGAAAAAAGTCTTGAACACCTCTTTTTCACGTATCTTCCCCACATTAAATATCTACGACTCATCTGACATTTCTAGTACTTTTACAATTTTCTAAGAATCCATTTCTCAGACTTTGGATCAAATCTCCCCTCTTAAATCTAGCCTCTGTACCCATGTGAGACCTCAGACCCCTTGGTTCTCAGAAGAATTGAAATGAGAAAAAGCTGCTTGCAGGAAATTGGAAAGAAAAGTTCCAAATCCCTCCATGACAGAACCTCCTATAAATCAGCCTTAAACTCTTATCATAAAAAACACAATTTTGCCCGGAAACTGCACCTTATTAACAGAATAGACAACACAGGTAACTCATCTATAGAACTATTTAAAGTTCTGAAGGAGTTTATGAAGCTCACTGACTGCACCTCACTGGTATCGGCCTCTCAGGAGCTTTGTGATACACTAGCAGACCACTTTGAAGAAAAAATTGAAACCGTATATAAGAATCTCACCCTCTGTCCCCCCTTTCCCTCTCCACCAATTCTCCCGCCGTCACTATCCCCACCTCACACCTCACGTTTGCTCTGGTATACTTTGAACCCATCACCCAGGAACTTGCTCTGAAAACAATGAGCAAAATGAGATCAGGATCTCCTTCTGACCCTGTCCTCATATCATGATGACCCTAGCTAACACTTTGCTCCCAGACATCACAGCACTGTTCAACCGTTCTTCGAACACTGCGACTGCTCCTCAGGGCTGAAAAACTGGACAGATGATGCTAATTCTCAAAAACCTAATGCAGATCTTCTCAAACCCGCCATATACAGGCCTATTTCTCTTCTCCCATAATAGTAAAAATCTTGAATGTCTATTGAATCAATAACTATCAAGCTATTTAAAATCCAACTCTATCCTAGACACTTTCCAGTCTGGCTTTAGAGCCTCTCATACCATTGAAACCACTCTAATGACGGTATTACACGACATCAGACTCTCCCTTGATGATGGCAAACCAGCCATGCTAGTACTACTTGATCTGTCCGCTGCCTTTGATACCATCTCACATTCAATCATGGTCCACAGACTATCTGAGATTGATGTCACTGGCAAAGCATTGGGATGGCTACATAGCTTCCTCAATGATGGTATACAGACAGAAAACTTAGGACCATTTAAATCACGTCATGTGTGTAGACAAGGGGGAACCACAGGGCTCATCTTTGAACCCTACGCTTATTAATATATATGTTGCCCCTTTAGCTAGAGTAGTAAGATCCTGCAGCCTGGAGATCATCTCATATGCAGATGACATACAGCTGTGCATATCAATGGGTCCCAACCCAGAACTAATAAAAACTAAATTCAGAGACTGCATGCAGAAAATTGCCTCCCAGATGTCTCAAGACTGCCGGCAGGTGAACAGTGAGAAAAACTGATATCTTGCTATTCAGCAATGCCTTCTCCTATTTGACAGATGATTGGTGACCGCCTGAACTGGGTGCTGCCCCGCAACCTAAAAAGGTTGTAAAAAACTTAGGCACCCTGATAGGCGATACCTCATGATGAAAGAGAAGGTTGGGTCCACATACGGGGTCTGTTTCAGAACCATGCGAATACTAGAAAAACTCTCATGTAGGCCTTGATAGTCAGTTGCCTGGATTACGGACACTCCCTTTTGGTTGAAGCTAATTAAACCCTCCTATCAAAACTTATGGTAGGGCAGAATACAGCATGCCTTGTTTGTAAAATTCCTCATGCGCTCCCTCAGAGGCCACCCTCAGATCTCTTCACCGGCTCCCAATCAGGAAATGCAACATCCTTAAGCCATTATGCCTGGTACACAAATCCCTCTCATGAAAAGGCCCTGCTTTTCTCCAAAACAAACTTCACCATTATCGTTCTACAAGAAATTTGAGATCCAAAGACAGGCTCCTGCTCTGCTCCGCCATATGCGCACAGTCAAACACACTAGCCACTCTTTCTCCTACCTTAGCCCCCATTCCTGGAACAAACTCCCCGTGCTTATTTGCAGCTGTTCTGAAATCGCCCACTTCAAAACACATTTTAAAACTTGGCTGTTTCCCTTCTTTTCACCTTACCTGGATTGCGCCGCAGTGGCGAGATGCTCCCCTGGGGGTGATTTTTGGTGCTATATCAAGTCCATATAACATAACATAACATCCTCTGAGGTGGATCTGCATCGCTTTCTATACATACATTTTGAACCAAAAACTACTGAGGACATTTACACCAAATAGCAAAAAGCAAGCTTTCTGGCTCAAGATTTAGCTTTCTGGCAAATTTTGTGTGAGCCCATTCAGTCATTTTGGCAGTAGCTGTGTTTAATTTTCCTATGGAAAATTGCATGGGAAAGCATGTTTTTTGACCCCTTTTTCCTTGGCCACTGCTTGACAGATTACTCAAGACTTTCCAGAAAGAAGGAAAGGTGGATGGAAATTTTAAAAAAAGGTTTGTGATGAATTGTCAAATGGGGCGAAACTTATTAGCAAACCAAAAACTGATTTTCTATGGAAACATGGTCCTGACTATACATATATAGCATTTTGGATTGTGAGCACCCAGACCTGATGATTGTGCACTGTGGTGGCAATGACCTAGGCACAATCACAGGTGTTGCACTTAATATCCAGATGAAGGAGATCTTTTCACAATTGATGTTTCTCTTTCCTCAAACTGCCTTTGTATATTCCAATATTTGTCAAAGGCAAAAATGACAATGGTTGAAAAACTTTTGTCCTAAGATTGAAAAATCCTGAAAGATGTCATTAAAACAGTTTCTGCATTTCTTTGTGACTATGGCATGGCTCTATATATCATAATAACATCCAGTTTGATATGACAGGTGTCTACAGGTGAGATGGAGTGCACTTCACTGCAGAAGGGAACAGATTATTTCTTAATAACATCAAGGAATACATCCAGTTCTACGTGTAACTGAACATTACACACTATAAACACAAAAACTCTTGTCAGAGCCACCCTATTGCAACATTATGGGCCTGATTACAATGTCGGGTAAATCGCTACCGACAGGCCATCAGCAGCAGTCCGCCCGACATCTAGGGCAGCGGTCCGACCATTGGATTATGATGCTGGCAGTCGGAGCGCAGCGGTTGGGGGAAAAACCACCACCTCCGAAAGGCTCAAGGAGCCCGTCAAGGAGCGGTCAGAGCCTAATCCCTACAATGGAGGCGGTGCCTGCGGAGGCACCATCATAGGGATTAGGATGTCAGTTTCTGACATCTTTTCATGGCGGTCCGGCTGCCATGAAAAGGCTGGCAGAAAGTGACTTTAGGGGCCCGAACAGGGCCCCCATACCCTGTATGCCTTTATGATGTTGCCTAGGGGGCACATGTGGTGCCCCCCCAAACATCCATGCACAGTGTGCCAGGCACCAGATGGTGCCTTTTGGCACACAGTGCATGGATGTTTAAAATCATCACTTTTTCTATTGCAGCTTGTGCTGCCACCCTTTTCCAGGCCGCAGCACGAGCCGCAGTAGGAAAAGGGATGGTTTCAACCGACTACCCGGCAGTCACATCATAATCTGGAGGGTTGGACCTCCAACTACTTGTCAGGCGATCCCACTCCTGCTGCGATGGCGGTCGGATGCTCATCCGAACGCCATCATAATAAGGCCATCTGTGACTATTTCATGGTATAAATCTCATCTTTTTTTGGGACTCTTACACCTGCGAGTGTCTCGCGAGAGCAGGAGCACCCAAATGCCTACCTTCACTCATGTATTTGTCTGACTCTTGTGAGAGTCCTGTGACCTTCTCACTGTAACCTATATCTCATGAATCACACCTGTGCATGGGAGGGTGTATATACAACAGTTTGCAAACACAGAAGCCTCTGCACTGAAAGCTGTGTCCTGAGACATAGCCTCTTAACTCTCTTCCTTTTTTTCACGATCCTGCATGAGTCTCACAAGATCGAAAAATGCTTTTGAGGATGAATTTGCACTTCCATCATTACAGTACTTATGCCTTAAAGTCCCCATTACTAGAGTGTAGGAAGAGACAGACTCTCCAGCAACTCCTTGCATCAAGATTTAATGTACCTTAATACTTTTTATTGTGGCCCGCGACAGTCTCGCAAGGTCGTACTTTTTTTAGAGGAAGAATTTACATTTTCCTTTATTACAGCACTTATGCCTTATAGTCCCTATTGTAGGGTATTTTGAGAAATTACACTCTCAAATTAGATCTTTTCACAGTATCACAACAGTGCACAGTAGGGTGTAAGGAGACATTGGATCTCACTGACACCTCTCCACAGCCTAACAGCTTTGTATAGTACAGTATGGGGAGAGACGGGCCTCTAGACTGAGTTCTTGTATGATGGTAACCAGTGTGTAGAGTAGGGTGTAAAGAGACACTGCCTCTCCACTCACACCTTTCCCCAGGCTCATTACTGTGCATAGTAGTGTGGAGAAGGTACTCACCTCACATGTAAGACCTCACTATTCCATAGTAAGCATAACAAGTACTGGCCTCTCCACTGAGACCTCTCCCCAGGGAAATAACCATATATGTTAGGGTGTGGGAATAGATTTGACTGTCCAGTCACAGCTCTCCCCAGCATGACAGATATGTATAGTAGTGTGTAGGGAAACATTGTCTTCTCCACTAACATCTATCTCCAGGACAACACAAATGTGCAGTACGGTGTGGGCAAGCAATGGCCTCTGTACTGACATCTCTCCGTACATCAACATTGATATGCAGTGCTGTCTGAGAAGGGAATGAGCTGTCCACTAACACATCATACCAGGGTGAGAGGTGTCTGTAGTGGAGTTTGAGAAAAATGCATGACTCTGCTCATGCCTCTTCCCACGATGAAAGGTATGCATAGTAGAATGTGGGGAGGAAGTGACCAGTTTACTGACACATCTCTCTTGCATGATCTTAATAGTACAGTGTGGGGAGAGATTAGCCCCTCTTCTGTGACCTGTGTCTTGGATGATGGGTGTGCAAATGAGGCTATGAACATTAGCTTACCTCTCTGGTCACAACTCTCCCCTGGATGACAGATGTACAAGTATGGTGTGGGGATGAAATTATCTCTATGTTTAAAGGTTTGTCTTGCATAACAACTATAGAGACTATGATGTGGAAACACACTGCCCTGTCAGCTGAGACATCTCCCCAGAGTAATATATGTGCAAAGTAGGCTGTGGGTAGAGACTACTATCGCTGCGCATACCTCTCTTCATAGTCATAAATGCCCATAGTGGAGTATAAACTGGAGTATCCCCTCTGTTGAGAACTACCTTGGAAATCTGGTGTCCATATTTAAATATGGGAAAATACTCACCTCTCTTTCAGACATCTCCCAATAGTGACAGCCATACGTAGTAGGTTGTGCACATGGACCTACCACTAACCCTGGGCAAAGCACTACGCTACGCTCGCGTAGTTTGCGAGTTTGCGCTACTTCGCACAACGCGAATTGCACGTAGCACAGTGCAAACGCGCGTAGCGTAGCGTAGTGCAGCGGTACATTTTTGCTTGCTCGCAGTCCTCAACGCCAAGTTGGCGACCGCGAGCAAGCAAAATGACATCCTGGCGAGACTTTTTCCTCGTTCGCGATCAGCAACATCAAGTTGCCGATCGCGAGCGTGGAAAATAAACCTCCCGGCGAGATTCTCAACGCGGGAGGTCAGGTTTCTCATTGCGAGTGGTCGCGTATGCTCGCGACCGCTCGCGATGAGAAACTACCAGTCCGCGTTGAGAAAGCTGCCGCCGAGTAAAAATCTACTCGAGTGGCAGTAAAGACAGCTCGCACTGTGCAAGATGCCGTTTTCAATGATTGCACAGTGCGGACAAGCATCCGGCACTGTGCAATCATTGCGAACAGTGCACTACGCAGTTCGCGTAGTGCTACGCGTAGCTCGCGTGAGTGCGAACTGCACTTTGCGTAGCTTCGCGTAGCGCTACTTCGCGAACTACGCCCAGGCTTACCTACCACCCCGCTTAAACTTCTCTTCAGAGTCACAAACATATATAGTAACAGCTACAAACAGCTGCCCCCTCCACAATGATATCTCCAGTAGCTGGTAGGAGTGTTTAGTACAGTTTAAAGATGCACTGCCCTCTGTGCCAAGACCTCTCTCTTGTATCAGAAGTCTCTGTACTACAGTGTGGACAAGGACTGATCTCTCTACTGACACCTCACTGTTGCATGACAAGTTACCATAGCTGCATAGCACACTAATTGGCTTCACCATTACCAACTCTGTGTGTCATAAAAGATGTGCATAGTACCATATACAGACCCTGAAGATGGAACTGCTAGCTTTAGTCAGTATTACAATACTATAATAAAATTAATTACTACTTTACTTTATTACTAGTACTTTTACTCATAGTAACTTTACTAGTCATAAGCTTACTAGTAGTAAGTTTACTAGTAGTAAAATTACTAGTAGTAACTTACCTTTGTGAATACCAAAAAGTAATAAACTTAGACTTAAGTATTATACTTAGGGCCCGATTACGACTTTGGAGGTGCTGCGCCGGCTCTCTGCCAGCACAGCACCGTCGAAGCCGCGCAAAGACCGCCCGCCTGATTACGAGTTCAACTAATGCAGGTGGCGGGTCCTTTTGCCTTTCCCACTGCGGTGCCCTGAAAAAGGATAGCGCAATGGTAACAGCAAAAATGTTCCAGCACGGCATGGACTCTGAAATCCATGCTGTGCTGGAACTGGGGGTCCACGCAGACAGGGAGGCACATGTTGTGCCCCACTGAATGCATCCCCATGGCGGGGGGCATTTGTTCCCCGACCACCAGCCTTTTAAAAAAAAGGCTGGCGGTGGAGGAACTCGAAATATGCTCGGTGAGACTGCGTCAGTCCCGCTCAGCATATTGCATTGCCCCTGCGCCATGCAACTGCCAGATAATGGCAGTTTCCTGGCACAGCCAGCGGTCCACCTGCCTACGAGTCGTAATCCGGCGGTCGGAACACCGCGAGTCTGGTGATCCATGGACCACCAGACTTGTAATTAGGCCCTTAGACTTAAGTTTACTACATTCTGGTATTCACAAAGGTAAGTTACTGCTAGTAACTTTACTACTAGTAAGTTTACTAGTAGTAGCTTACCTTTGTGAATACCGAAAAGTAGTAAAGTTAAACTTTTGGTCTAAGCTAGACATTTAGGGGTCGATTCCGATCTCGGCCGGATGCTCACCTAACACCATTCGTCCAGAAAAAAACCAAGCCGAACGCTTGTTTCCCGACCGATTCGAACAGTCGTCCGAACGAGCAAGTACGATGCGCATAACAGCACAGATTCCGAGCGAGCCGTACTTACCCATTTCAGCTCCTGTTCCCCACCCGAGCTGGATCCGTAAACGCCGAATCGAGTCGCACGGAACCAAATACACAGCACCTTCCGGCCGGACTAGTACGATGCGCCTTCCATACGCGCCGAACCCGTTGCTATGTCCGGCAAGTCAGAGCATCCGGGAGAGCTGTACATAAGCTCCGATTCGCGCCACAAGACGATCCACGGCGAGGAGACGAACAAGCCAGCGACGAGTACGAGTCCAAGCCACGAGAAACCCGAACGAGACGAACCAACCATGAATCCCATCGCGCAGGTCCTACCAATATTCTACATCTATTACCGGGACCGGTACGGACGCGTACGGCGCAGACGGTAAGTCAAACACCCACAACACAAACAAACGACACGTACCCGAAATATGTCACACACACATAGGGATGCAGAAATGACGTACACTAGCAACAGCAGAACCATAGGGGCGGGATGGCTATCACCAATGCCATACACACCCATAGGGGGATGGATGCCTACCACTAACACCACCCCTACTCATGGTGGCCTGGATGCCTACCACTACCACCACCCCTACTCAGGGGGCCTGGATGCCTGTCACTACTACCATCCCCACACATAGGGGGATGGATGCCTACCACTACCACCACCCCTACTCATGGGGGCTGGATGCCTACCACTACCACCACCCCTACTCAGGGGGCTGGATGCTTACCACCACCACCACCCCTACTCAGGGGGCCTCGATGCCTGTCACTACTACCATCCCCACTCATAGGGGGATGGATGCCTACCACTACCACCACCCCTACTCAGGGGGGCCTGGATGACTGTCACTACTACCATCCCCACCCATAGGGGGATGGATGCCTAACACTACCACCACCCCAACTCAGGGGGGCCTGGATGCCTGTCACTACTACCATCCCCACACATAGGGGGATGGATGCCTACCACTACCACCACCCCTACTCATGGGGGGCTGGATGCCTGCCACTACCACCACCCCTACTCATGGGGGCCTGGATGCCTACCACTACCACCACCCCTCCTCATGGGGGGCTGGATGCCTACCACTACCACCACCCCTACTCAGGGGGCCTGGATGCCTGTCACTACTACCATCCCCACTCATAGGGGGATGGATGCCTACCACTACCACCACCCCAACTCAGGGGGCTGGATGCCTACCACCACCACCACCCCTACTCAGGGGGCCTGGATGCCTACCACTACCACCACCCCTACTCATGGGGGGCTGGATGCCTACCACTACCACCACCCCTACTCATGGGGGCTGGATGCCTACCACTACCACCACCCCTACTCAGGGGGCCTGGATGCCTGTCACTACTACCATCCCCACTCATAGGGGGATGGATGCTCTACCACTACCACCACCCCTACTCAGGGGGCTGGATGCCTACCACTACCACCACCCCTACTCATGGGGGCTGGATGCCTACCACTACCACCACCCCTTCTCAGGGGGCCTGGATGCCTGTCACTACTACCATCCCCACTCATAGGGGATGGATGCCTACCACTACCACCACCCCTACTCATGGGTGCTGGATGCCTACCACTACCACCACCCCTACTCATGGGGGCTGGATGCCTACCACTACCACCACCCCTACTCAGGGGGGCTGGATGCCTACCACCACCACCACCCCTACTCAGGGGGGCCTGGATGCCTACCACTACCACCACCCCTACTCATGGGGGCCTGGATGCCTATCACTACTACCATCCCCACTCATAGGGGGATGGATGCCTACCACTACCACCACCCCTACTCAGGGGGGCTGGATGCCCACCACTACCACCACCCCTACTCATGGGGGCTGGATGCCTGTCACTACCACCACCCCTACTCATGGGGGCCTGGATGCCTACCACTACCACCACCCCTACTCATGGGAGCCTGGATGCCTAACACTACCACCACCCCTACTCATGGGGGCCTGGATGCCTACCACTACCACCACCCCTACTCATGGGTGCCTGGATGCCTGTCACTACTACCATACCCACTCATAGGGGGATGGATGCCCACCACTACCACCACCCCTACTCATGGGTGCTGGATGCCTACCACTACTACCACCCCTACTCATGGGGGCCTGGATGCCTGCCACTACTACCATCCCCACTCATAGGGGGATGGATGCCCACCACTACCACCACACCTACTCATGGGTGCTGGATGCCTACCACTACCACCACCCCTACTCATGGGGGCCTGGATGCCTGTCACTACTACCATCCCCACTCATAGGGAGATGGATGCCTACCACTACCACCACCCCTACTCAGGGGGGGCTGGATGCCTACCACCACCACCACCCCTACTCAGGGGGGCCTGGATGCTTGTCACTACTACCATCCCCACACATAGGGGGATGGATGCCTACCACTACCACCACCCCTACTCATGGGGGGCTGGATGCCTACTACTACCACCACCCCTACTCAGGGGGGGCTGGATGCCTACCACCACCACCACCCCTACTCAGGGTGGCCTGGATGCCTGTCACTACTACCATCCCCACACATAGGGGGATGGATGCCTACCTCTACCACCACCCCTACTCATGGGGGGCTGGATGCCTACTACTACCACCACCCCTACTCAGGGGGGATGGATGCCTACCACTACCACCACCCCTACTCATAGGACTGGTAATGCATGACACAACCAGCATACTCCAACATAAGGAATGTCTGAAAAACACATCCCCCCAACACCATGACAAGTGTGTGTAGTCTGTGTCAAATGCCTACAACACTGAACATGACATTGAACATACAATGTGACCCCCTTTCACATGTGTCACACATAAATGTGTGTGGCCTCCACAATGCAAGCAGACCATGACCACTGTGGCAATGGGGTCTAACACCCCATCATCACAGTGACCAAAAGGTAAGTGTGGGGTCCATAGCTGAAGCACATTTTGAACATTGTGGCAATGGGGCTCTAAACCCCCATCATCACAGTGACCAAAATGTAAGTGTGGGGTCCATACCTGAAGCACATTTTGAACATTGTGGCAATGGGGTCTAAAACCCCATCATCACAGTGACCAAAAGGTAAGTGTGGGGTCCATACCTGAAGCACATTTTGAACATTGTGGCAATGTGGTCTAAACCCCATCATCACAGTGAGCAAAATGTAAGTGTTGTCATGGAAAAGCTGCAAATGCCAAACAGCATGCATGATTCCTGGTCACAGAACAACAAACACATCTGTGGCATAGTAGTGCTTGTGTCCCATAGCAACATAGATTGGGTGAGGCAAACAGTGCAGTGCAAATAAGACATACCTTTGGCCATGTGCAGACAAACATCACCCATGGGGGCTGACATTGTCAACATTCATCAATAACACAATGACAGAAGTGACCATCATAATGCAGACCCACATATCTGCACCAATGGACACACAAATGTCAATCAATCAATCAATCACGGCATTTATAGAGCGCGCTACTCACCCGGGAGGGTCTCAAGGCGCTGGGGGAGGGGGTAAGTTACTGCTCGAACAGCCAGGTCTTGAGCTGCTTCCTGAAGGCGAGATGGTCCTGGGTTCGCCGAAGGTGAGTGGGGAGGGAGTTCCAGGTCTTGGCCGCCAGGTAGGAGAAGGATCTTCCTCCGGCGGTGGTTCTGCGGATGCGTGGTACGGTGGCGAGGGCGTGGCTGGTTGATCGTAGCTGGCGTGTGGGCGTGTAGAAGGACATGCGGTCGTTGAGGTACTTTGGGCCCAGGTCGTGGAGGGCCTTGTGTGCGTGGGTGAGGAGTCTGAACGTGATTCTCTTGCTGACGGGGAGCCAGTGCAGGTCTTTCAGGTGTACGGTGATGTGGCTGTGTCGGGGATGTCCAGGATGAGTCGTGCGGAGGCGTTCTGGATGCGCTGGAGTCTCTTTGAAGTTTGGCTGTGGTTCCGGCGTAGAGGGTGTTCCCATAGTCCAGTCGGCTGGTGACGAGTGCCTGGGTGACGGTCTTCCTGGTTTCAGTGGGGATCCATCTGAAGATCTTGCGGAGCATGCGCAGGGTGTTGAAGCATGAAGATGAGACGGCGTTGACTTGTTTGGTCATTGATAGGGAGGAGTCCAGGATGAAGCCCAGGTTGCGTGCGTGGTCCGTTGGCTTGGGTGCGGTGCCCAGGGCCGGGGGCCACCAGGAGTCGTCCCAGGCGGAGGGTGATGAGCCCAGGATGAGGACTTCCGTCTTGTCTGAGTTCAGTTTAAGGCGGCTGTTCCTCATCCAGTCGGCGACGCTCTCTCATCCCGTCGTGCAGGTTGGCTCTGGCGGTAGTGGGGTCGTTGGTGAGGGAGAGGATCAGCTGGGTGTCGTCGGCGTAGGAGATGATGTTGAGGTTGTGTCGGCGTGCGATGGCTGCGAGGGGGCTCATGTAGACGTTGAAGAGGGTCGGGCTGAGTGAGGATCCTTGTGGAACGCCGCAGATGACTTCGGTGGCTTCGGATCTGAACGGGGAGAGGCGGACTCTCTGGGTTCTTCCGGCGAGGAACGAGATGATCCATTCCAGTGCTTTCTCTCGGATTCCGATGTTGCTGAGGCGCTTCACTAGGGTGCGGTGGCAGACGGTGTCGAACGCCGCGGAGAGGTCCAGGAGGATGAGGGCAGCTGTTTCCCCGTTGTCGGTTAGGGTTCTGATGTCGTCGGTGGCTGCGATAAGGGCGGTCTCGGTGCTGTGGTTGGCCCGAAACCCGGACTGCGAGGGGTCGAGGGATCCATTCGTCTCGAGGAAGGCGGCAAGCTGTCTGTTGACGGTCTTCTCGATGACTTTGGCCGGAAACGGAAGGAGCGAGATGGGGCGGTAGTTCTTGAGGTCGGTGGGGTCCGCCGTTGGTTTCTTCAGGAGGGCGGTAAGCTCGGCGTGCTTCCAGCTCTCCGGGAAGGTGGCGGTGCGGAAGGAGGAGTTGATGATGTCCCGGAGATGGGGTGCGATGGTGGCGTCGGCTTTGTTGAAGACGTGGTGTGGGCAGGGGTCGGTTGGTGATCCGGAGTGGATGGAGTTCATCGTGCGGGTGGTGTCTTCGGTGTTGATCGGGGTCCAGTTGCAGAGGGTGGTGGTGGCGGGCATTGGTTCGGCGGTAGGGTGCGTTGTTTGTGCGTCGAAGCTGTTGTGTATGTCGGTGATCTTGCGGTGGAAGAACGCGGAGAGTGAGTTGCAGAGGTCTTGCGAGGGGGTGATGTCGTTGTTTCCGGCGCTGGGGTTGGAGAACTCTTTGACGATGCTGAAAAGTTCCTTGCTGTCATGGGCGTTGTTGTCCAGTCGTTCTTTGAGTGCCGACTTCTTGGTGGCACGGATCAGCTGGTGGTGTTTGCGGGTGGCGTGCTTGAGGGCGGTCCTGTTGTCTGTGGTCTGGTCGAGTCGCCAGGTTTTCTCGAGAGTGCGGCAGTTCTTCTTGGATTCCTTGAGTTCGTTGGTGAACCAAGGGGTTTTCTTGCTTCCGGGTCTGCTGGGAGGGTTTTTAGTGGTGCGAGGTCGTCGGCGCAGGCGGTCAGCCACTTGGCGAGGTTGCTGGCTGCTTCGCTTGGGTCCGTTGTGTCGGTGGGTGTGTTCTGGCTGAGGGAGGCGGTGAGCTGCTCGGCGGTGATCTTGCTCCAGCTCCGGCGGGGAGCCTGTTGCGGGTGGTGGTGGGTCGCAGTCTTTCTGAAGCTGAAGTGGACGCAGCTGTGGTCGGTCCAGTGGAGTCCGGTGGCGTGGCTGAAGGAGATGTGCTTGCTGGACGAGAAGACGGGGTCAAGCGTGTGGCCGGCGTAGTGGGTGGGCGTGTTCACCAGTTGCTTGAGTCCGAGGTTGGCGAGGTTGTCCAGCAGGGCGGTGGTGTTTCTGTCGTTGTTGTTCTCCAGGTGGAAGTTGAGGTCCCCTAGGAGGATGTAGTCGGCGGAGGGCATGGCGTGCGGGCTGATGAAGTCTGCGATGTCTTCGCTGAATAGTGTGCGTGGTCCCGGGGGTCTGTAGATGAGGGTGCCTCGGAGGGTGGTCTTGGGGTCCGTGTGTATCTGGAAGTGTAGGTGTTCGGCGGCGGTGAAGGTCTCGCCGGAGTTAGTCGAGATGCGGATGGTGTTCTTGTGTACGATGGCGATGCCTCCTCCCGTCTGGTTGACGCGGTCCTTCCGGGTGATCTTGTATCCATCCGGGATGGCTATGGCGATGTCAGGCGCTGAGGAGGCGTTCATCCAGGTTTCGGTGAGGAAGGCGATGTCCGGTGCTGTTGCGTCGAGCAGGTCCCAGAGTTCCACGGCGTGCCTGTGGACGGAGCGGGTGTTCAGCAGGATGCATTTCAGGTGGTTGCTGCTGTTGCTCGACTTGGCGGAGGTGGTGCACGTCAGGGGGCAGGTGAATCGGCAGGTTTGGCAGGTGAAGGGTCCGTGGGTGCGTCTCGGTGAGGCTCGGTAGCAGGCAGGGTTCCGGCCGGCATTGAGTGCGGTGAGTGTGGCGGCGTCGTAGGTCCGTCGAGTGGTGTTGCATCGGTGGGATCCAGGGGTTCTGGCGCTGGGCGCGGTCCAGTCGCGGACGGGCGCAGACGGGCTTGCCTTAGGCGCGCCTTCGGCGCGCCAGCGGCGCGCCCGCTGCGCACGTCCGCTGCGCGGCGCGTGCAGCGGCCGCCATTTATGGGGAGGTGGGAGGGAGGAGCAGCTGGGAGGCGGGAGGCAGGGGCAGCGAATGGGCAGTCAGGGGGCGGGGCCGCAGGGACGCAGCGGCGGGAATGGCGATAGGCAGCGAGGGGCACAGAAGGAAAACGGGGGAGAGCAGGCAAATCACGGGCACAACAACAGTGGGGCAGCGAGGGGCACAGAAGGAAAACGGGGGGAAAGCAGGCAAATCACGGGCACAACAACAGTGGGGCAGCGAGGGGCACAGAAGGAAAACGGGGGGAAAGCAGGCAAATCACGGGCACAACAACAGTGGGGCAGCGAGGGGCACAGAAGGAAAACGGGGGGAAAGCAGGCAAATCACGGGCACAACAACAGTGGGGCAGCGAGGGGCACAGAAGGAAAAACGGGGGGAAAGCAGGCAAATCACGGGCACAACAACAGTGGGGCAGCGAGGGGCACAGAAGGAAAACGGGGGGAAAGCAGGCAAATCACGGGCACAACAACAGTGGGGCAGCGAGGGGCACAGAAGGAAAACGGGG
The DNA here is from genome assembly GCA_963921515.1 of Calotriton arnoldi. Classification (NCBI taxonomy): domain Eukaryota; kingdom Metazoa; phylum Chordata; class Amphibia; order Caudata; family Salamandridae; genus Calotriton; species Calotriton arnoldi. The sequence continues at coordinate 39,383 of CAWUFW010025638.1, forward strand.
GGAAAGCAGGCAAATCACGGGCACAACAACAGTGGGGCAGCGAGGGGCACAGAAGGAAAAACGGGGGGAAAGCAGGCAAATCACGGGCACAACAACAGTGGGGCAGCGAGGGGCACAGAAGGAAAACGGGGGGAAAGCAGGCAAATCACGGGCACAACAACAGTGGGGCAGCGAGGGGCACAGAAGGAAAAACGGGGGGAAAGCAGGCAAATCACGGGCACAACAACAGTGGGGCAGCGAGGGGCACAGAAGGAAAAACGGGGGAAAGCAGGCAAATCACGGGCACAACAACAGTGGGGCAGCGAGGGGCACAGAAGGAAAACGGGGGAAAGCAGGCAAATCACGGGCACAACAACAGTGGGGCAGCGAGGGGCACAGAAGGAAAACGGGGGGAAAGCAGGCAAATCACGGGCACAACAACAGTGGGGCAGCGAGGGGCACAGAAGGAAAACGGGGGGAAAGCAGGCAAATCACGGGCACAACAACAGTGGGGCAGCGGGGGCACAGAAGGAAAACGGGGGAAAGCAGGCAAATCACGGGCACAACAACAGTGGGGCAGCGAGGGGCACAGAAGGAAAACGGGGGGAAAGCAGGCAAATCACGGGCACAACAACAGTGGGGCAGCGAGGGGCACAGAAGGAAAACGGGGGGAAAGCAGGCAAATCACGGGCACAACAACAGTGGGGCAGCGAGGGGCACAGAAGGAAAACGGGGGGAAAGCAGGCAAATCACGGGCACAACAACAGTGGGGCAGCGAGGGGCACAGAAGGAAAACGGGGGGAAAGCAGGCAAATCACGGGCACAACAACAGTGGGGCAGCGAGGGGCACAGAAGGAAAAACGGGGGAAAGCAGGCAAATCACGGGCACAACAACAGTGGGGCAGCGAGGGGCACAGAAGGAAAACGGGGGGAAAGCAGGCAAATCACGGGCACAACAACAGTGGGGCAGCGAGGGGCACAGAAGGAAAACGGGGGGAAAGCAGGCAAATCACGGGCACAACAACAGTGGGGCAGCGAGGGGCACAGAAGGAAAAACGGGGGGAAAGCAGGCAAATCACGGGCACAACAACAGTGGGGCAGCGAGGGGCACAGAAGGAAAACGGGGGGAAAGCAGGCAAATCACGGGCACAACAACAGTGGGGCAGCGAGGGGCACAGAAGGAAAAACGGGGGAAAGCAGGCAAATCACGGGCACAACAACAGTGGGGCAGCGAGGGGCACAGAAGGAAAAACGGGGGAAAGCAGGCAAATCACGGGCACAACAACAGTGGGGCAGCGAGGGGCACAGAAGGAAAAACGGGGGGAAAGCAGGCAAATCACGGGCACAACAACAGTGGGGCAGCGAGGGGCACAGAAGGAAAAACGGGGGAAAGCAGGCAAATCACGGGCACAACAACAGTGGGGCAGCGAGGGGCACAGAAGGAAAACGGGGGGAAAGCAGGCAAATCACGGGCACAACAACAGTGGGGCAGCGAGGGGCACAGAAGGAAAAACGGGGGAAAGCAGGCAAATCACGGGCACAACAACAGTGGGGCAGCGAGGGGCACAGAAGGAAAACGGGGGGAAAGCAGGCAAATCACGGGCACAACAACAGTGGGGCAGCGAGGGGCACAGAAGGAAAAACGGGGGGAAAGCAGGCAAATCACGGGCACAACAACAGTGGGGCAGCGAGGGGCACAGAAGGAAAAACGGGGGAAAGCAGGCAAATCACGGGCACAACAACAGTGGGGCAGCGAGGGGCACAGAAGGAAAAACGGGGGGAAAGCAGGCAAATCACGGGCACAACAACAGTGGGGCAGCGAGGGGCACAGAAGGAAAAACGGGGGAAAGCAGGCAAATCACGGGCACAACAACAGTGGGGCAGCGAGGGGCACAGAAGGAAAACGGGGGGAAAGCAGGCAAATCACGGGCACAACAACAGTGGGGCAGCGAGGGGCACAGAAGGAAAACGGGGGAAAGCAGGCAAATCACGGGCACAACAACAGTGGGGCAGCGAGGGGCACAGAAGGAAAAACGGGGGGAAAGCAGGCAAATCACGGGCACAACAACAGTGGGGCAGCGAGGGGCACAGAAGGAAAAACGGGGGAAAGCAGGCAAATCACGGGCACAACAACAGTGGGGCAGCGAGGGGCACAGAAGGAAAAACGGGGGGAAAGCAGGCAAATCACGGGCACAACAACAGTGGGGCAGCGAGGGGCACAGAAGGAAAACGGGGGAAAGCAGGCAAATCACGGGCACAACAACAGTGGGGCAGCGAGGGGCACAGAAGGAAAAACGGGGGAAAGCAGGCAAATCACGGGCACAACAACAGTGGGGCAGCGAGGGGCACAGAAGGAAAAACGGGGGGAAAGCAGGCAAATCACGGGCACAACAACAGTGGGGCAGCGGGGGCACAGAAGGAAAACGGGGGGAAAGCAGGCAAATCACGGGCACAACAACAGTGGGGCAGCGAGGGGCACAGAAGGAAAAACGGGGGGAAAGCAGGCAAATCACGGGCACAACAACAGTGGGGCAGCGAGGGGCACAGAAGGAAAAACGGGGGGAAAGCAGGCAAATCACGGGCACAACAACAGTGGGGCAGCGAGGGGCACAGAAGGAAAACGGGGGGAAAGCAGGCAAATCACGGGCACAACAACAGTGGGGCAGCGAGGGGCACAGAAGGAAAAACGGGGGGAAAGCAGGCAAATCACGGGCACAACAACAGGGGGCAGCGAGGGGCACAGAAGGAAAAACGGGGGGAAAGCAGGCAAATCACGGGCACAACAACAGTGGGGCAGCGAGGGGCACAGAAAGGAAAGGGGAGACAAGCAGACAAAACTGGCACCGGGGCCACAAGCGGAGGGCGATCTTACCTACAGGAGCAGCGGGCAGACAGCACAGGCGGAGCTGTGTGGTGGGGGAGCGACCTACCTGGCAAGGTCAAGGGTCGCTCTTGACCTAGAATGTAGATA
>CAWUFW010025639.1:0-42318 GCA_963921515.1 Calotriton arnoldi
TTCCAAGTTCTGTTGTGTCTCTCAGTTTGTCCTTTTGTCAGTGTGTGACAGAAGGCAGTGCTTGTCTCCCAGCCTTTGCAACACAGCCCTCCTAATTTTTGCAATAAACCAATAACATCTGTACATTATAATTATGTACGGTAGCCCCTGGCGCCTAACTACTGTATCTAATTTTTCAAGAGGAAAGAGGTGTGTACCTTTGCCCAGATTTACAAAGGGTTAGTGCCAGGGCTAAGTCACACAAAGTCATGCAAAGTGACACCACTTTTGGGCAAAAGGTATTTCACACTGGAATGCTGGCCTTTTCTCAGAGCCAAAAATTGGTGGATCAGCAAAAGCCCCCAGACAGAATATCGAGTTTTTAATACCGATATACAAAAATATCGAGTTGCATAGATCGTGATACAGGAATATCAACATCAAGAATATCATGGTCCAGAATATCATTATGAAATATTGTTTTTAAAATAATGAAGTCAGTAATATCGTTTGCAAAAATATCGGTTTTTAAAATATCAATTTTTATATTAGTGTTATGTATTTTAGTATGTATTTTATAAGTATGTGATCTAATTGTTTTAAACAGGTATTGCTTTTGTTTTTAAATATATGTGTTACATTTTTAGTAGTGATTAATTTTATGTTAATTACATTTTGCATTTTTTAGTTCTGTAGCGGGTTGTAGGTTTAGAGGGGAATAGGGTGGGAAGTAATTTAATTTTAATAAATTAATTAATATGTATTATTATTTATTTAATTTAGATTTTATACTGTTAATTATGATAATTCCTTTATTATTAATTAATTATTAATTGGTTGCTCATTTTTATTAATTAATTAATTGATAATTATATTAATTGTAGTTTTTTTAGGAGCGTGTTGTGGGTTTATAATGGGATAGAGTGGGACGTAATTTAATTATTATACATTCATTAATATTTTTTATATATTAGTATTTATTTAATTCAGATTTTATTGTGTTAATTGTGGGAATTCATTTATTATTAATTAATTATTAAATGGTTGATAATTATGATACATTAATTGGTAATTATGCTAATTGTGTCAATTTTGTAGGAGTGGGTTGTGGGTTTATAGGGGAATAGGGTGTGAAGACATTTATTTAAAAATAATTAATAATTAATTGTTAATTAATGGTAATTAAATAATTAAAAATGAATTAAGGAAATTGTGTAAATAATTTGAGATGTGAGTTGTGGGGTTTTTAGTGGTAAAGGGTGGGAAGTAAATGATTTTCAATTAATTAATAAGTTGTTGTTAAGTGATAATTTAATAATATAAAATTAGTTATGGAAATTGTGTAATTACTGTTAGGTGTGTGTTGTGGTATTTATTGGGGCAGAGGGTGAAAAATATTTTAGTTTTATTAATTAATAATTAGTTGCTCATTAATGTTCATTTATTAATTGATAAATATTTATGGTAATTGTTTATTTTTATTTTGTGTGTGGAATTTGGTTTTATAGGGGTAATGTTTGGTGAGTAAATTAATTTTCAACTGTTTTATTTTGTTTTTTAATTAATAATTGTTGTTTATTTGATAATTAATTATGTTAATTATGGAGGTACACTTTATTAGACATTTAGATGTGTGTTGTGAATTGTGTGGTGTTATAGGGTAGGAAATACAAAATATAAATTTTATGTAACAATTAATGTTTTTGAATATAATTAATTTCTATTAAATATAGGTATTTGTTTGAAAATATATTTTTAATTTGTATAGAATAATGTTTGTAGGCATTTTTTAAGATTTTTTTAACATTATAATATGTTTCTATCTTTTGTAATTTTTATTATTTTTATATATGTTTTTTTAAAACATTTTTTGTATTGTAGTTGATATTTTGTTTGTTTTTAATTTTGCATTGACTTCAGTGGGAATATCAATTTTTACTCCTGTGCAATCCAACACTTTCCCTACTGTTGCACTCACTGGAGTGGGAATATAAAATTTGACCCCTCCGCTATCCAACACTTTCCCTACTGCTGCACTCACTGGAGTGGGAATATAAAATGTGACCCTTCCGCTATCCAACACTTTCCCTACTGCTGCACTCACTGGAGTGGGAATAGTAATTTGTACCCCTCCGCTATCCAACACTTTCCCTCCTATTGCACTCACTGGAGTGGGAATATAAAATTTGACCCCTCCGCTATCCAACACTTTCCCTACTATTGCACTCACTGGAGTGGGAATATAAAATGTGACCCTTCCGCTATCCAACACTTTCCCTACTGCTGCACTCACTGGAGTGGGAATAGTAATTTGTACCCCTCCGCTATCCAACACTTTCCCTACTGTTGCACTCACTGGAGTGGGAATAGTAATTTTTTCCCCTCCGCTATTCATCACTTTCCCTACTGTTGCACTCAATGGAGTGAAAATGTAAGTTTAAAAATTATTAAATACATTAATGTTTTAATTTATAATATCATGTTTTTTTATTAGATTTTATTTTATAGGTGTATGTATATATATATATATATATATATATATATATATATATATATATATATTATCTACTGGCGGTCGCCAGTAGATAGTTATAGTTAGGACCTATTTTCCATAGGAAATCCGCAACATTCTATTTGAAATAACTCTCTTGCTGGTTGACGAATCTTCGCGAAATTTTCAAACTTTATGGCCCGCTACGGTCCGCTCCTACCCTGAAAGTCTCGGGGTGATTCGTCAAGCGGGGGCCGAGAAAAAAGGGGGTCCCAAAACGTGTTTTCCCTATTCATTTTCCCATAGGAAACTTTAGACACGGCTACAGCCCGAACTGCTGAACGGAATTACACAAAATTTGGCAAAGAGGTAGTTCTTGGTTCAGAAAGAACCCTTTTGTTAAATGGTGTAAATCCGTTCAGTAGTTGCGGAGAAATTAAAAAAATAAGAGTCAAAAATCAATTTCCCATAGGAAAGTTTATGCAAGGCTACAGCCCGAACTGCTGAACGGAATTACACCAAATTTGGCAAAGAGGTAGTTCTTGGTTCAGAAAGAACCCTTTTGCTAAATGGTGTAAATCCGTTCAGTAGTTGCTGAGAAAATCAAAAGTAAAAACACATATATATCTGGGCGGAGCCTAACCACACATGTCATCGTGAGATCTGATTGGCTGTCAGCACTTCATCCTGGAATTGCTGGCAGCCATCTTGGGACCAATATAAATGATAGTACCCCATTGAAATGCATTGTAGTGAATCGAAGATTTTGAGGGTTACCAAAAGGAGAACTATAAAGGGTGATAACAGACTTTAGTTACATTAGAATTCATTTGTTGATGGTACCATACTAATTTCAGGAATTGTGGTGTGTTCTAAGGTGATTTTACCCTGTGAAAAACCTTCTGCTGGGATATCATGAATCATGTTTGAGAGAAAACTATTTTCACATGCTTGTCCCATACAGTTTTGGAAGGTGCTCCAGAAGCTAAAATGAGAGCATATTTTCTGTAAATTCACATTATCTTTCTCAGTCAAGTGAGAATTAAGTCTGACATTCTCAGTAAAACATGTACATCCAACAAGGGCAGACACTGTCAGTTGATTCCTTTGTGTTCTACTGCAGCTTCCCAGAGTGTTCTAAAGAACAACTAGAGTGCTAACAGCCTTACTTATGACAAAAGTATGGCACACCTGAAGCCATCTTGATTGGAATAAACCGGTAACACTTAAAACATTTAATTTAAAAAGGAACAAAATGATGGGGTTCATCTTGTCATAGAAATTATGGTTAGTGCTGCTGGAAAGAAAAATTAGGACATGTTTCAAGTGTGATCTCAAATATCTTCCTGTTATATTTCAACAGGAGCAGCCTGTCAGTTGATGCCTTTGTGTTCTACTGCAGCTTCCCAGAGTGTTCTAAAGAACAACTAGAGCGCTAACAGTCTTACTTATGACAAAAGTATGGCACACCTGAAGCCATCTTGATTGGAATAAACTGGTAACACTTAAAACATTTAATTTAAAAAGGAACAAAATGAGGGGGTTCATTTTGCCATAGAAATTATGGTTAGTGCTGCAAAAAGAAAAATTTAGTGCATGTTTTAAGTGAGATCTCAAATCCTCTTCTATTTCATTAGAAAATTCTGACATGCAGACTGAAACAATCACTTTCAATACCAGCAGCAGACTTCCAGTTAACTCCTTGGTGAGCAGTAGCTTTACTACAGTGATCTAATGAACAACTAGAGTGCTAACATTCTGAATTTATGGCAAATGTGTGACACATCTGAATGCCTTCTTGATGGAATCAAAGTAAAAAACTGAAAGCATTTCCTACTGAGGAGACTGCAGTAAATGAGGAAATTAGGAAACTTCATAACAAAGAAGTCTTCCAAGATGGCCACCAGTGAAAAAAGAGCCCAAATGTAGCACAAATATTACCCAGATGTAGCCCACATATAGCCCAATGACAAAAGTGTGCAAAACACTTTTTATTTTTAGTTTTTTTGCAGTTTTATGTAGTGCAGACTGGTCAGGTATTGGAGCATTGCATCTTAAAACATGACCCCCCTACACTACAAAAACACCACTGCACTACCCTAAACCCTAAAACACTACCCCCAGCACGACCCCCTACACTACACAAGCACCACTGCACTATCCTAAACAATAAAACACTACCCCCAGCATGACCCCCTACACTACACAAACACCACTGCACTACCCTAAACCCTAAAACACTACCCCAACACCACTACACTAACCTAAATCCTAAAACACTACCCCCAGCACGACCCCCTACACTACCCAAACACCACTGCACTACCCTAAAACATGACCCCTTACACTACACAAACACCACTGCACTACCCTAAACCCTAAAACACTACCCCCAGCACGACCCCCTACACTACACAAGCACCACTGCACTACCCTAAACCCTAAAACACTACCCCCAGCATGACCCCCTACACTACACAAACACCACTGCACTACCTTAAACCCTAAAACACTACCCCCAGCACGACCCCCTACACTACCCAAACACCACTGCACTAACCTAAATCCTAAAACACTACCCCCAGCATGACCCCCTACACTACCCAAACACCACTGCACTACCCTAAAACATGACCCCCTACACTACACAAACACCACTGCACTACCCTAAACCCTAAAACACTACCCCCAGCACGACCCCCTACACTACACAAGCACCACTGCACTACCCTAAACCCTAAAACACTACCCCCAGCACGACCCCCTACACTGCCCGAACACCACTGCACTGCCCTAAACCCTGAAACACCAGCCCCTGCATGACCCCCTACACTGCCCGAACACCACTGCACTGCCCTAAACCCTGAAACACCAACCCTAGCACGACCCCCTACACTGCCCGAACACCACTGCACTAAACCCTGAAACACCACCCCTTCACGACCCCCTACACTGCCCGAACACCACTGCACTGCCCTAAACCCTGAAACACCACCCCCAGCACGACCCCTACACTGCCCGAACACCACTGCACTGCCCTAAACCCTGAAACACTACCCCCAGCAAGACCCCCTACACTGCCCGAACACCACTGCACTGCCCTAAACCCTGAAACATCACCCCCAGCAAGACCCCCTACACTGCCCGAACACCACTGCCCTAAACCCTGAAACACCACCCCCAGCACGACCCCCTACACTGCCCGAACACCACTGCACTGCCCTAAACCCTGAAACACCACCCCAGCACGACCCCCTATACTGCCCGAACACCACTGCACTGCCCTAAACCCTGAAACACCACCCCTGCACGACCCCCTACACTCCTCGAACACTACTGCACTGCCCTAAACCCTGAAACACCATCCCCAGCACGACCCCTACACTGCACGAACACCACTGCACTGCCCTAAACCCTGAAACACTACCCCCAGCAAGACCCCCTACACTGCCCGAACACCACTGCACTGCCCTAAACAATGAAAAATCACCCCCAACAAGACCCCTACACTGCCCGAACACCACTGCCCTAAACCCTGAAACACCACCCCCAACAAGACCCCCTACACTGCCCGAACACCACTGCACTGCCCTAAACCCTGAAACACCAGCCCCAGCACGACCCCCTACACTGCCTCGAACACCACTGCACTGCCCTAAACCCTGAAACACCACCCCCAGCACGACCCCCTACACTGCCCGAACACCACTGCACTGCCCTAAACCCTGAAACACCACCCGCAGCACGACCCCCTACACTGCCGGAACACCACTGCACTGTCCTAAACCCTGAAACACCACCCCCAGCACGATCCCCTACACTGCCGGAACACCACTGCACTGCCCTAAACCCTGAAACACCACCCCCAGCATGACCCCTACACTGCACGAACACCACTGCACTGCCCTAAACCCCGAAACACTACCCCCAGCAAGACCCCCTACAATGCCCGAACACCACTGCACTGCCCTAAACCCTGAAACATCACCCCCAGCAAGACCCCCTACACTGCCCGAACACCACTGCCCTAAACCCTGAAACACCACCCCCAGCAAGACACCCTATACTGCCCGAACACCACTGCACTGCCCTAAACCCTGAAACACCACCCCCAGCATGACCCCCTACACTGCCCGAACACCACTGCACTGCCCTAAACGCCGAAACACCACCCCCAGCACGACCCCCTACACTGCCCGAACACCACTGCACTGCCCTAAACCATGAAACACCAGCCCCAGCACGACCCCCTACACTGCCCGAACACCACTGCACTGCCCTAAACCCTGAAACACCACCCCCAGCATGACCCCCTACACTGCCCGAACACCACTGCACTGCCCTAAACCCTGAAACACCAGCCCCAGCACAACCCCGTACACTGCCCGAACACCACTGCACTGCCCTAAACCCTGAAACACCAGCCCCAGCACGACCGCCTACACTGCCCGAAAACCACTGCACTGCCCTAAACCCTGAAACACAAGCCCCAGCACGACCCCCTACACTGCCCGAACACCACTGCACTACCCTAAACCCTCAAACACCAGCCCCAGCAAGACCCGAAACACTGCCCGAACACCACTGCACTGCCCTAAACCCTGAAACACCAGCCCCAGCAAGACCCCCTACACTGCCCGAACACCACTGCACTGGACTACAGGGGTCTCAATGCAGTCACTAGGACTGATGCCCATCCAATACCTAGGGCAGATGAGCTAATAGACACTTTGGCATCAGCCAAGTATCTAAGCACATTTGACCTGACAGCTGGCTACTGGCAGATCAGACTAGCTGATGATGCAAAGCCAAAAACAGCATTCTCAACCCCTAGTGGGCATTATCAATTTGTGGTGATGCCCTTTGGTCTGAAGAATGCACCTGCCACTTTTCAGAGGTTGGTGAATACAGTCCTTACAGGCCTGGTAGCCTATAGTGCAGCATATCTAGATGATATTGCTGTCTTTAGCTCCACCTGGGAGGATCACCTGGTCCACCTCAGAAATGTTTTACAGGCCCTGCAAAAGGCAGGCCTGACTATCAAGGCCACCAAGTGCCAGATAGGGCAGAGTCAGGTTGTGTACCTGGGCCACCTTGTGGGTGGAGGCCAGGTTCAACCACTGCAGAGCAAGATCCAGACCATCATGGACTGGGCTGCTCCCACTACCCAGACTCAGGTGAGAGCCTTTTTAGGCCTGACTGGGTACTATAGGAGATTTGTCAAAGGGTATGGATCAATAGTGACACCCTTGAATGACTTAACTTCCAAGAAAATGCCCAAAAAGGTTCAGTGGACAGCTAGCTGTCAAAAGGCATTTGATGACCTGAAGCAGGCCATGTGCACTGCTCCCATTCTACAGAGTCCTGATTACTCCAAGAAGTTCATTGTCCAAACAGATGCATCTGAATTGGGGGTAGGGGCTGTACTGTCACAATTGAATGATGAAGGTCAGGATCAGCCAGTAGCTTTTATTAGCAGAAGGCTGACCCCTAGAGAGAAACGTTGGTCAGCCATTGAGAGGGAGGCCTTTGCTGTGGTCTGGGCTCTGAAGAAGTTGAGGCCATACTTGTTTGGTACTCACTTCCTTGTTCAAACAGACCATAAGCCCCTCTTATGGCTAAAACAAATGAAGGGTGAAAACCCCAAACTGATTAGGTGGTCCATTTCCCTACAGGGGATGGACTTCACAGTGGAACATAGACCTGGGAGTAACCATGCCAATGCAGATGGACTCTCTAGGTACTTCCACTTAGAACATGAAGACTCAACTGGTCAAGGTCAGTTTAATGTCCCTGCGTTTGGGGGGGGGGGTGTTGTGTAGGAGAGTAGGATCTGCTTCACATGGGTACCCCCACTTTTTGCTGATGCTTCACTGTTTTTCGACTTTAGTCTGGCTGGGGCCCTGCTAATCAGAACCCCAGCCTAGCTGCTTCCTCTCTAAAATGGTTTCCATGTGCCTTAGGCACATCTCTGATTGGAATCTGGAGTGCCCTTATAAGTCCCTAGTATATGGTATACTATGTACCCAGGGCATAGGTACCTCAGAGGCCTACCAGGGGCTGCAGCATGTATTGTGCCACCCCTGGAAGGCCATCCAAAATGACACCACAGGTCTGCTACTGCAGCCTGGGTAAGGTGGTGCATGCACCCCTTACTGTGATATAGGTTACCTATATCACTACATACCTACACACATATAAACCTATAAGTCACACCTATGGCAGGCCTTGTCAATCCTGAAGGCAGAGTGCATGGTTCCTATGTGAGAGGGTGCCCCTGCATGAGCAGGGCCCCTCTGCAGCGTTCGGAGACCCTTCTCTGATGCTGTTTGTAGTGCAGCCTGACCATATACTCTTAAGTGCGTTATAACCTTGCGTTAAATGCTAACTTTGGGATGGCTGCACAGAAACATGTCATGTTTGGTGTCAAACATCTTGGAATACTACCCCCCCCCGCCAATTCTGGCAGCGGGGGTAGCATTCCACCCTTCTAGAGGGAGAGACATGTTAACACTGGCTTGCCCGGTAACTTCTTTCCAAAGCCCTGGCATCACAAAATGGATGCTGCTGCCACAGACACAAGTCTGGCCTCCTGCTGCTGACCGAAACTCCGGCAGGGGAGGCCTGGACAATAGGTTTCCTGTCTCAGGGAGGTGTAACCACCTCCCCAGACAGGATAGTGTGTATTGGGGCTGGGTGAGTCCCTCAGACCTTGCTGGTCTGCACCATCGTCCTTCTTCACTTTCCACGAGACTTGCCGTTGCCAAGGCCTGTTGGGTCCAATCCGGTCGCCGACACCTCAGCAATCGACAGACGTCGTGGGACAGTCCGAATCTCGCTCCTGGTCGCCGACAGCGCCTCCTGGACCTCGTGGCTGAAGAGTCAAGACGACCGTCAACCTACCTGAAGCATCCGACAGCGGTGGACATCTGCTCATCGCCTTCCTGGTCACTGGCTAGTGACCCAGACTCTGTCCCCTCTGCTTACAGGTTCTTCAGATCTCCGATCCACCCTTGGATCCACCCGGACACTTTTCACTTGGTCGCCAGCAGCACTTTGCAGCAGATCGCCATTCAAATCGACGACGAAACCCGACCCCGAAAGGCACCTATGCACCCGGCTTTCCTGGGTGAGGTAACACGAGTACTCCGGTGCTCCCGTGGGTAGAGACTCTAGAACGACCTAGTTCTCAAAGGGTTTGCTCCAAGTCCTCTTTTAAGTGTCCCTTTTCTTTAAATTCCTAACCACGACTTTCCCCATAGAAGTTAACGGCGATTCGCGGCTGTGTTACTACACTGCACGCGTCCCCCGTGGGTCCCCTGTGTCACTATCTTGGGTGGTTCCTTGTGGTCCAAGCACTTCTACAGGCTCTAGGCCTTGTGTCTAGCTCAGTCGTGGTTCTTATACCACTTTATTGGTATATGGTTTGGTACGCCCCTAGGGCTCAAACGTGTATTTGTGCTATTACTGTGAATAACTGACTTATAATTTATGTACTTTGAACTCTAGCCTCATAAAGAGACTAGAGGGGTGTGTTTAGTAATAAATACATATATTTTGAATATATACCTGGTGTGGTCCTCTTTCATTTGGTCACTCAAGAGATTATAGACTGGTAAAACAAGCTGCTTTACATTCCTTCAAGACTTAGCCTGAAGGCTGCTCTCCATAGCTACCACTAGGATAGCTTTCAATAAAGGTTGTCTTTAACCTATCTCCAATAAGGGGTTGTTTGGACTGGTGCAAGGTGCCCACTATAATTAGTGGACAGCATATACCAGGCCAACTTCTCACATTGGTGTGCAGCGTGTGGGATTCCAGCTTGCTATTGTTTTACCAGATAATCTCAATTGAATTGATCAACTGAAAACCACTAAAGGTACCTAAGGTACATATAAATCAAGCTTAGTATACAGTAAGTTCTACTGAACTTAGAGTTGTGTGTTAATGGATAGCACACCCTTTCTACAACTCAAGAGAGTTTAGTAGGCCACACTAGAGTAGGTAGTGCATACACCACACCTCACTAGTAATGTCTTCAAAGCCAGGACCCAGAGAGTCCTTGCCAGAAGCCAGTGGGCTTCTTCCCTCCAGGTATGATAAACTCCCATTCTTGGAATTGAGAGCATTATGCAATGTTAGTAAATTGAAGACAGGGCAAAGTGCCAGCACCCAACATCTGAGAGAGGTGTTACTGGCTGATGATCTCAGCAGACCCCTAGGGTCTGAGGGGGGATGTGCAGAGGGTGGGGCAGAAGATGAGGAAGGGGCGGCAACACCCAGGACCCCCCCTCTGGAACTGACCAGGAAGGTGACAATGACCTTGACCTGGAAAATCCAATTCCTCCTGTGGAAGAGGAAGAGGAGGATCAGAATGACCTCCACTTTGTCCCCCCAGGAAGAATTATGAGTGTGCCCAGAAGGTCTAGATCTCCTTCTCAGGAGTCTAACCACTCTGACACCTCAGTAGGGACCTCTGTCTCCTCTCATAGGAGGGAATCCTCTCATGAGAGGAGAAAGAGACTGATTCAGTATGAGCAAGCCCAGCTTGAACTCAGAAAACAGCAATTGGCTATAGACAGGGAGTCCCTAAATCTCTACAGAGAGAGAAAAAGTTGGGACTAGAGTCCCATGGTGGCAGCAATTTCCCCAGAGATAGGGAAAGGTCTTATGACCATAGGAACCTGAGCAAGATTGTCCCTCCCTACCAGAGTGGGGATGACATCCACAAATGGATAACTGCTCTAGAGAGGGCCTGTAAAGTACAGAGGGTCCCTCAGGAGCAGTGGGCAGCAATCTTGTGGCTCTCCTTTGCAGACAAAGGTAGAGATAAGCTCCTCACTGTTAGAGAGGAGGATGCTGATAATTACAAAGTCTTGAAGAGTGCTCTAATTGATGGGTTTGGCCTAACAACTGAACAATACAGGTTAAAGTTCAGAGACACCCAAAAAGCACAGACTCAAGACTGGGTAGACTATGTGGATTGTTCTGCTAAGGCTCTGGAAGGCTGGTTGATGGGCAGTAAAGTGTGTGACTTCACAGGATTGTACAATCTGATAATGAGGGAGCAGATTCTTAATAACTGTCAAAATCAGCTGTTGCATCAGTACCTGGTGGACTCTGATCTGACCTCTCCCCAAGAATTGGGAAAGAAGGCAGACAAATGGGTCAGAACCAGGGTGAGGCAGCAGGTACAGAACCAAGGTGGTGACCCAAAGAAGCAAGATTCCAAGAACTCTGATAAGGGTGGGGAGAAGGGTAAAGACCAGAAGTCTTCACAAGGTCCCCAAAAATCTTCTTCAGGTGGGGATTCACAGTCTACCAAAGGGAAAGGCCAAAAGAAACCATGGTGCAAGGTCTACAAGCAAAAGACCCACTGGACCAGTGATTGCACCAAGTCCAAAGACTCTACTCCAGCCCCCACCAATGCCCCTAAGGCACCTGTTCCCCCTAGTACAGTTACAGTTGGTGGTGGGAGTGCTCCAGCCAAGGGTTTAGTAGGGTTGACCCTGGGTAATGAGATGAGCTCTGACCTAGTCAGAGAACTCACTCAGGCTGTCCTAGTCTGTGATGGAGGCATGGATATGACCTCCTCTGTGAGTCCCAGTAATCTGGGCAAGTACAGACAACAGCCCTTAATCAATGGACGAGAGGCTTTGGCATTTAGGGACACAGGGGCAAGTGTCACAATGGTGACACAAGACCTTGTGAATCCTGGGCAGATTATACTTGGTGAGATGTACCAAGTGACCAATGCTAGCAATGTCAGAACAGACCATACTCTGGCAGTTGTTAACTTCTCCTGGGGAGGGGTAACTGGCCTTAAGAAGGTTGTGGTAAGTGCAGACCTACCAGTGGAATGCTTGCTTGGCAATGACTTAGAAACTTCAGCTTGGGCAGAAGTGGAGCTCAGGACCCATGCAGAAATGCTGGGCATCCCTGCAGATGTGTTTGCTGTGACCAGGTCACAAGCCAAAATGTCTAGCACTGAACAGGCCTTGGATTCTGGAATAATGGACCAAGTGCCCTCCAAGAGGAGGAGTAGTAGGGTAAAGGCAGTGCCTTCCCCCTTGGCTCAGAAGGAAGATCAGTCTCTTGAGGGGGATGATCTCAGTCCTGAGGAAGGAACTGTCCCAGAGGAGCTTGAACCTGACCAGGTTGAGTTCTTAGGGACAGGGGCCCTTCCAGGGCAGATCTGAGCCAGGAGCAGCAGAGCTGCCCCTCTCTTGAACCCCTCAGACAGCAAGCTGCTGCTGAGGCTGCTGGGAAAGCTAGTGGTCCCCATACAGTGTATTGGGATGATGGACTCTTGTACTCAGAGTGTAGAGACCCCAAGCCTGGTGCCACCAGGAGGTTGGTCATACCTCTGAAGTTCAGGGGCTTCCTATTGACCCTAGCCCATGACATTCCCTTAGCAGGTCACCTGGGCCAGAACAAGACTTGGGACAGAATTGTCCCTCACTTTCACTGGCCCCACATGTCTGAAGACACCAAGGAGTTTTGTCGCTCCTGTGTAACCTGCCAGGTCAGTGGCAAGGCAGGTGGCACTACAAAGGCCCCCTGATACCACTACCTGTGGTGGGGGTTCCCTTTGAAAGTGTGGGGATTGACATTGTTGGTCCCATGGATCCCCAAACAGCATCTGGGCACAGGTTTATCCTGGTGGTAGTGGATCATGCCACCAGGTACCCAGAGGCTATTCCCCTTAGGACCACTATAGCACTTGTGGTGGCAAGAGCCCTCCTGGGAATTTTCTCAAGAGTGGGCTTCCCTAAGGAGGTAGTATCAGACAGGGGTGCTAACTTTATGTCTGGATACTTAAAAGCAATGTGGAAGGAGTGTGGAGTGACTTACAAGTTCACCACACCCTATCACCCACAATGCAATGGTTTAGTTGAGAGATTCAACAAAACCTTGAAGGGCATGATTAAAGGGCTCCCAGAAAAGCTTAGGCGAAGATGGGACATACTCTTGCCCTGCCTTTTATTTGCATACAGGGAGGTGCCTCAAAAGGGGTTGGCTACAGCCCTTTTGAACTTTTGTTTGGTCACCCTGTCAGGGGTCCCTTGTGCTTGGTGAAGGAAGGATGGGAGTTACCTCTCAAGCCCCCAAAGCAAGACATAGTGGACTATGTACTTGGTCTCCGCTCCCGGATGGCTGAGTACATGAAAAAGGCAACTAAAAACCTTGAGGCTAGCCAGGAACTTCAAAAGGCCTGGCATGACCAAAGGATGTACTGACTGTTTACCAGCCAGGACAGAAGGTGTGGGTGTTGGAGCCAGTGGCCCCAGCAGCTCTCCAAGACAAATGGAGTGGACCCCATACCATTGTTGAACAGAAGGGTGAGGTTACCTACTTAGTAGACCTAGGAACACCCAGGAGTCCCCACAGGGTTCTCCATGTCAACAGGTTAAAACCATATGTGGACAGGGCAGACATGGGCTTGCTCATGGCTACTGATGAGGGACAGGAGGAAGAGAGTGACCCACTCCCTGACCTGCTCTCACAGAACCCTGATGATGGGTCAGTGGATGGTGCAGCCTTGGCAGGCAGCCTCACTACCCAGCAGCAGACTGATTGCAGACAGGTGCTCAATCAGTTCAGACACATATTCTCACTGACACCCAGTCAGACCACCTGGTGCACTCATGAAGTGGACACTGGGGACAGTCTGCCTATTAAAAATAAGATTTATAGGCAACCTGACCATGTCAGGGACTGTATCAGGACAGAAGTCCAGAAAATGTTGGATTTGGGAGTTATTGAACCCTCAGATAGCCCTTGGGCTAGTCCAGTGGTCCTTGTGCCAAAACCTCACACCAGTGGTGGGAAAAGAGAGATGAGGTTTTGTGTGGACTACAGGGGTCTCAATGCAGTCACTAGGACTGATGCCCATCCAATACCTAGGGCAGATGAGCTAATAGACACTTTGGCATCAGCCAAGTATCTAAGCACATTTGACCTGACAGCTGGCTACTGGCAGATCAGACTAGCTGATGATGCAAAGCCAAAAACAGCATTCTCAACCCCTAGTGGGCATTATCAATTTGTGGTGATGCCCTTTGGTCTGAAGAATGCACCTGCCACTTTTCAGAGGTTGGTGAATACAGTCCTTACAGGCCTGGTAGCCTATAGTGCAGCATATCTAGATGATATTGCTGTCTTTAGCTCCACCTGGGAGGATCACCTGGTCCACCTCAGAAATGTTTTGCAGGCCCTGCAGAAAGGCAGGCCTGACTATCAAGGCCACCAAGTGCCAGATAGGGCAGAGTCAGGTTGTGTACCTGGGCCACCTTGTGGGTGGAGGCCAGGTTCAACCACTGCAGAGCAAGATCCAGACCATCATGGACTGGGCTGCTCCCACTACCCAGACTCAGGTGAGAGCCTTTTTAGGCCTGACTGGGTACTATAGGAGATTTGTCAAAGGGTATGGATCAATAGTGACACCCTTGAATGACTTAACTTCCAAGAAAATGCCCAAAAAGGTTCAGTGGACAGCTAGCTGTCAAAAGGCATTTGATGACCTGAAGCAGGCCATGTGCACTGCTCCCATTCTACAGAGTCCTGATTACTCCAAGAAGTTCATTGTCCAAACAGATGCATCTGAATTGGGGGTAGGGGCTGTACTGTCACAATTGAATGATGAAGGTCAGGATCAGCCAGTAGCTTTTATTAGCAGAAGGCTGACCCCTAGAGAGAAACGTTGGTCAGCCATTGAGAGGGAGGCCTTTGCTGTGGTCTGGGCTCTGAAGAAGTTGAGGCCATACTTGTTTGGTACTCACTTCCTTGTTCAAACAGACCATAAGCCCCTCTTATGGCTAAAACAAATGAAGGGTGAAAACCCCAAACTGCTTAGGTGGTCCATTTCCCTACAGGGGATGGACTTCACAGTGGAACATAGACCTGGGAGTAACCATGCCAATGCAGATGGACTCTCTAGGTACTTCCACTTAGAACATGAAGACTCAACTGGTCAAGGTTAGTTTAATGTCCCTGCGTTTGGGGGGGTTGTGTAGGAGAGTAGGATCTGCTTCACATGGGTACCCCCACTTTTTGCTGATGCTTCACTGTTTTTCGACTTTAGTCTGGCTGGGGCCCTGCTAATCAGAACCCCAGCCTAGCTGCTTCCTCTCTAAAATGGTTTCCATGTGCCTTAGGCACATCTCTAATTGGAATCTGGAGTGCCCTTATAAGTCCCTAGTATATGGTATACTATGTACCCAGGGCATAGGTACCTCAGAGGCCTACCAGGGGCTGCAGCATGTATTGTGCCACCCCTGGAAGGCCATCCAAAATGACACCACAGGTCTGCTACTGCAGCCTGGGTAAGGTGGTGCATGCACCCCTTACTGTGATATAGGTTACCTATATCACTACATACCTACACACATATAAACCTATAAGTCACTCCTATGGCAGGCCTTGTCAATCCTGAAGGCAGAGTGCATGGTTCCTATGTGAGAGGGTGCCCCTGCATGAGCAGGGCCCCTCTGCAGCATTCGGAGACCCTTCTCTGATGCTGTTTGTAGTGCAGCCTGACCATATACTCTTAAGTGCATTATAACCTCGCGTTAAATGCTAACTTTGGGATGGCTGCACAGAAACATGTCGTGTTTGGTGTCACACATCTTGGAATACTACCCCCCGCCAATTCTGGCGGCGGGGGTAGCATTCCACCCTTCTAGAGGGAGAGACATGTTACACACTGGCTTGCCCGGTAACTTCTTTCCAAAGCCCTGGCATCACAAAATGGATGCTGCTGCCACAGACACAAGTCTGGCCTCCTGCTGCTGACCGAAACTCCGGCAGGGGAGGCCTGGACAATAGGTTTCTGTCTCAGGGAGGTGTAACCACCTCCCCAGACAGGATAGTGTGTATTGGGGCTGGGCGGGAGCACTCTCTGGTGCTTTGAAGTCCTGCACTGGGGGCACACTTGGTGTCCCTGTGCATACCCCAGTTCAAACCGGATCAGGGGCCTCCAGCCCCTGCTCTGGCGCGAACTGGACAAAGGGAAAGGGGTGTAGCCACCCCTCTGCCCTGACCCACCCATAGGTGGGACCACAGAGTAAGTCCAACCCCCTACCTTAGTATAAGTATGGGACCCCAGTCCTTAGGACTTTAGATTATCCCTGGACGAAACTCTGACACAGAATCCTGGACCTTCGACGCTCTACTTGAAGATTAGAGGACTGAAGAATCTCCCTTGGGGTCAAGGAGTGACTCCCCTGCTTGGCAGGCACCAATGAAGCAATTGTCCGGTCTGCATCTCTGAAGCTCCCGTCAGACGCCGAAGTCTTTGCATCACCAGAGGTGGATTTCCAGACTTCCCCGAGGCTGCCCTAAGTCTCCAGCAAAGCTGAGGCCCATAGCAGTCGTGGGTAACGTGGAACTGTGACCCCTGGACACCGAGCACACTTGCAAGTGCATCCTCTTCCTGGACTCCCACGAAGTCGTGCTTTGGGCTCCGAATAGCCCCTGCCTCCAGCACCAACTGCACCGAAGATCACTGGCCTCCACTCCACGAGTGTCCTGTGAGCCAGCTCCACGTGCATGGACTCAAGGCTCCTTCGCGGTTGCTAGTCCGTTGGCTAGTAGCCCCTCATGAAGGCCAATCTTTTCCTGCTTGGGCTTCCCTGGTTGCTCCAGGCTTGCCCTGACTTACCCTTTCTGGGTGAGTCCCTCAGACCTTGCTGGTCTGCACCATCGTCCTTCTTCACTTTCCACAAGACTTGCCGTTGCCAAGGCCTGTTGGGTCCAATCTGGTCGCCGACACCTCAGCAATCGACAGACTTTGTGGGACAGTCCGAATCTCACTCCTGGTTGCCGACAACGCCTCCTGGACCTCGTGGCTGAAGAGTCAAGATGACTGTCAACCTACCTGAAGCATCCGACAGCGGTGGGCATCTGCTCATCGCCTTCCTGGTCACTGGCTAGTGACCCAGACTCTGTCCCCTCTGCTTACAGGTTCTTCAGATCTCCGATCCACCCTTGGATCCACCCGGACACTTTTCACTTGGTCGCCAGCAGCACTTTGCAGCAGATCGCCATTCAAATCGACGACGAAACCCGACCCCGAAAGGCACCTATGCACCCGGCTTCCCTGGGTGAGGTAACACGAGTACTCCGGTGCTCCCGTGGGTAGAGACTCTAGAACGACCTAGTTCTCAAAGGGTTTGCTCCAAGTCCTCCTTTAAGTGTCCCTTTTCTTTAAATTCCTAATCGTGACTTTCCCCATAGAAGTTAACGGCGATTCGCGGCTGTGTTACTACACTGCACGCGTCCCCGTGGGTCCCCTGTGTCACTACCTTGGGTGGTTCCTTGTGGTCCAAGCACTTCTACAGGCTCTAGGCCTTGTGTCTAGCTCAGTCGTGGTTCTTATACCACTTTATTGGTATATGGTTTGGTACGCCCCTAGGGCTCAAACGTGTATTTGTGCTATTACTGTGAATAACTGACTTATAATTTATGTACTTCGAACTCTAGCCTCATAAAGAGACTAGAGGGGTGTGTTTAGTAATAAATACATATATTTTGAATATATACCTGGTGTGGTCCTCTTTCATTTGGTCACTCAAGAGATTATAGACTGGTAAAACAAGCTGCTTTACATTCCTTCAAGAGTTAGCCTGAAGGCTGCTCTCCATAGCTACCACTAGGATAGCTTTCAATAAAGGTTGTCTTTAACCTATCTCCAATAAGGGGTTGTTTGGACTGGTGCAAGGTGCCCACTATAATTAGTGGACAGCATATACCAGGCCAACTTCTCACACCTAAACCCTAAAACACCACCCCCAGCATTACCCCCTACACTGCCCAAACACCACTGCACTGCTCTAAACCCTAGAACACTACCCCCAGCACGACCCCCTACACTACCCGAACACCACTGCACTACCCTAAACCCTAAAATACTACCCCCAGCACAACCCCTACACTACCCGAACACGACTGCACTGCCCTAAACCCTCAAACACTCCCCCAGCATGACCCCCTGCACTACCCGAACACCACTGCACTGCCCTAAACCCTAAAACACTCCCTCCAGCACGACCCCCTACACTACCCGAACACCACTGCACTGCCCTAAACCCTAAAACACTCCCCCCAGCACGACCCCTATACTACCCAAACACCACTGCACTGCCCTAAACCCTAAAACACTACCCCCCGCATGACCCCCTACACTACCCAAACACCAATGCACTACCCTAATCCCTAAAACACTACCCCCGCATGACCCCCTACACTACCCTAAACCCTAAAACACTACCCCCGCACGACTCCCTACACTACCCAAAGACCACTGCACTACCCTAAACCCTAAAACACGACCTCCTACACTACACAAACACCACTGCACTACCCTAAACCCTAAAACACTACCCCCTACACTACACAAACATCACTGCACTACCCTAAACCCTAAAAATGACCCCAGCACGAACCACTACACTACCCAAACACCACTGCACTACCCTAAACCCTAAAAACTACCCCAGCAGTACCCCTACACTACCCAAACACCACTGCACTACCCTAAACCCTAAAACACTACCCCCAGCAGTACCCCCTACACTACCCAAACACCACTGCACTACCCTAAATCACTACCCCCAGCACGACTCCCTACACTACCCAAACACCACTGCACTACCCTAAACCCTAAAACACTACCCCCAGCACGACCCCCTACACTACCCAAACACCATTGCACTACCCTAAACCCTAAAACACTCCGCCAAAGCACGACTCCCTACACTACCCAAACACCACTGCACTACCCTAAGCCCTAAATCTACCCCCAGCATGACCCCCTACACTACACAAACACCACTGCACTACCCTAAACCCTAAAACACTACCCCCAGCACGACCCTCTTCACTACCTAAACACAACTGCACAATTTGTTACAGGCGTTGCAACACAGGCCTGTGGTGCTTACTGGAAGTACCTAGTGGGCTAGTTGGGCCCCAGGGACCCTCAGGATTCAAGGTGACCTAATCCCCCAACTTAAAACGCACCACGGGGCGCGTTTGCACAGTGGTGAAGGGGGGGCGGGGCCTCAGGTAACATGTGCGCAAACACGCCCTGTGGTGCATTTTAAGTTGGGGAATTAATTCCCTTTGAATCCTGAGGGACCCTGGGGGCCAACTAGCCCACCAGGTACCTTCAGTAAGCACAACAGAGTTGCGTTGCAGAGAGGTGAAAAAGGTGCGTGGCCTCGGAACGCCTCTCTGCAACTCAGCTCTGTGGTCCTAACTGTAGGTACCTGGGGGCTAGTTGGGCCCCAGGGACCCTCAGAATTCAAGGGGACTTAATCCCACAACTTAAAACGCGCCACGGGGTGCGTTTGCACACATGTCACCTCAGGCCCCCTCCCTTCACCACTGTGCAAACGCGCCCTGTAGCGCATTTTAAGAGGTAGTTTTAATCCCCTGCCCTATTATGTACTAGGGACTTGCAGAGGAGGTCATGCTAATCACAGGGGTACCCCAACGCATAGTGTTCCCTAGTGTATGTAGGTGTTTTCACTGTATTCTAAGTGTCTTTTAGCATAGCACTGGCTCTGGTTAGTCAGAGTCAGTTACCACCAATACCCGTCTGAAAAAGTTGTGGGCACAGGATGATTTTGCAACAAGGCCTCTTTCTGCTCCTCTGTTGGTTCTTTCTGCACATCTTTTGCTTCTTTCTGTGCGTTTTTCTTCTTTCTTCACATGTCCTACCTCTGTAGGCATAGTTAGAAACTAGCATTTAAAAAAACCTTTGAAATTCATTTAAAAATCATAGGTTTCAGGCACGTTATAGTTAGAAATTAGCATTTAAAAACCTTTGAAATTCACTGAAAAAACCATAGGTTTCAGACACGTTATAGTTAGAAATTAGCATTTAAAAACCTTTGAAATTCACTGAAAAACCATAGGTTTTAGGGACAGTTATAGTTAGTTGGACATTTCACTCGAACAAAACCATAGAAATTCCCCCGTTATAGTTAGTTCAGCTAACTATAACTCGCGCCCGCAATGCACTGCTGATGACGTCACATATTACATCACTCATGACATGGTCAGTGACATCACTGATGACATCTCAAATGACATCACTGATGACATCATCCATGTGATAATTTCATGCATCTTCTCACACCCTAATATAACTTTTGATACACCCACTCTAAATTACAGACTGCCATTCTCAAAACCATAGACACTCCAACACCAAAAACTACATACCCACTCACTGATTCTTAGGTCTACACACACATCCACTCACTCACCCGTACAGTCACTCATACTTAGTCACTCAGTACAGGACTATCATATGTACTCATACACCTATATAAACACTCACACACCGCCACTCATCCTTAGAGGTACTCACACACCTTGTCAGTCATGCAAAAACTTAATCACACACCCATTTACTCACCTATACAGTTATACACACACCAGCTCACTTACTCATACAAATACTAGCACATTCTTACGCTCTTATACAATCACTGATACAAGTACACACTCATCCATACAGCCACTCTCACAATCACACACTCTCACTTATAGCCATTTATATACTCCAACACACATATATACTGCCTTTCACATATGTAGTTACTCACACATGTACCACTGAGATATACATTCAATCACTAACACACCCATACACACACTCACCCACCCATACAGTCCATCACAGATGCACTCTTGAAACCATGCACCCAGTGAATCACCAACTCACACATCTATGCACAGAGTCACACACACCCCACCCACACAAACACTCAGGCACCCATACAGATACTCAGACAATCAATCAATAACCCATGTAGACACTCATGTACCAATTCAGAAAGCCATGCAGCCGCTTACAAACCAACAGACAGACGGATACAGACATTCACGCAGTTTAGTCACTAACCCATGCATTCAGTAAGATACATTTAATCACTCACTTGTAGAGTCAGTCACTCACGTACTAAATCATCCATTCAGACACTTATACACCACACTCATTCTTCAATACGCCTTTCCCTATATATATTAAACATATTTAAACTTTACAGAAACACACAGTCACTGGATGATGTCATCAGTGATGTCATCAGTGATGTCATTTGAGATGTCATCAGTGATGTCATCAGTGATGTCACTGACCATGTCATGAGTGATGTAATATGTGACGTCATCAGCAGTGCATTGCGGGGGCGCGAGTTAAAACCTATGGTTTTTTCAGTGAATATATATATCATGTGATCAAGTCCCAGGTGGGGCTGAAACGCGTTATGGTGGTGGAGATGCAGGGCAAATAAAACTTTATGCACAAGGAACTTTGGGTCCGTGTTCGTCTGTACTTGGAATGGGAAGTTAAAGATGAAGTCAGCGATATATATATATATATATATGTATATATATATATATATTTGTAAATTCCTATATATTTATTAAAAAAAATCAAAAAGTATAGTAAATATACATTTATATATTACTTTTTATATATGTATGTTTAAATTTTTTTAATTAAATGTATTTATTATATTTGTTAAAATGTACATTACATATAAATAATTTTGTTAAAGTTAATTTTATTATTTAATTAATTTAACTTTATTTTTCATATATAAAAAAACGATATTTTGTACATCAATATTTTTTACATCTATATTATTTTTTTGATATTTTAGTCATTTCCATTATAAAGATAGGATGTCCATATTTTGGCAAACAATATTTTCATGTTGATATTTGTGTATGGGGATATTTTGGTCATCGATATTATGTTGGGGATCCGTGAGGATGGTACCCTGAATAACAGTAGAAAGGTGAATGTCCTAAAGCAGAGTGTAGGATTTCATTTTAGGAGAACTCTGTTAAGGTGATCGCCTACGCCCAATCATTAAAATTATTCATAGGAAACCACCACAAATATTGTTCCAAGTTCTGTTGTGTCTCTCAGTTTGTCCATCTGTCAGTGTGTAACAGATGGCAGTGTGTGACTCCTAGCCTTTGCAACACAGCCCTCCTAATTTTTGCAACAAACAAATAACATCTGTACATTATAATAATGTACAGTAGCCCCTGGCGCCTAACTACTGTATCCAATTTTTCAAGAGGAACGATGTGTGTACTCTTTTTCCAGATTTACAAAGGGTTTGTGCTAGGGCAAAGTCACACAAAGTCATGCAAAGTGACACAAACTCTTGGGCAAAAGGGATTTTACACCGGAATGCTGGCCTTTTCTCAGAGCCAATAATAGGAAGGTCAGCAAAGGCCGCAATACGTTTTGATGCAAAACCTATTAACAGTGCCAGACAGTGCTTGACATAAAAAAGAATGCTTCCTAAAGTGAGAGATGAAAAGGAATAATGCTTTCATTTCTCCAAACATACTGCACACTGCATGTATGCTGCACTGAATAGCACATATACAAAGTATGGGATGTGTAAGAATTTGTCTAGGGTTAAGAATTGGCACAGCAAGGGGATGATTCCTGTACAAATCCTTTGCTGCATGCACACACCTATGCATCAGGGTACAAAAGTTGCTTGTGGCACTAGGCAACCTTTTCTATGCCAATGTAGAGTTTGTGAGCATCAATAGGCTGTTTTGAATAAAAATGGCTCTGAGCTGCTTTCCACCTTCCTCAATGATGAACAACAACTTTGAAGCAATCATTGGCGAAGACTTGAGTGAATTCCCAATAGAATTTGATGAGATCTCTTCACCTTTTCCTGATCCATATGTGTTTCTTCAATAGAAATCTATAATCCCAGATACTCCACTTTGGTTCTTCAAAAAAAATGTTTACAGTTTTGCAAAAAGTGTTCTCATAGGCATCTTCCCGTGTTTACATAAATTCTGGAGAAACGCAGAATGTTGTTGCAGTCTATGCTAATACTGGTGTCTAGGATGCCTTGGTAGATGTCATTTACGATGACTTAAAATGCATATTTATGAGAGCATTGCATCACGTTTGCACCACACAAAGAGGTACATGCGCAATGCAAGGTTTTGAGTCAGATTTCTGAAGCCATGCAAAGCCACATAAATCTTGAGTAAAGCAACTCAGCTCAGGTTGCTGCATCACCTTACCATGTGCAAGGGAGGCATTCCACGTGTGTTACAGTGGGTGTTCCCACGCAACTCCCATGGGTTCTGATGTATTCCCAGATTTACAAGGACTTGTGAACATGGGAATGCATCAAAATCTTATGCTTCCCCATGACAGGCATAACAAGGAAAAATATCTTTATTTCTCGATGTTTTTTTCTCTTTCTTCAGGTGCTGCATTCTGAAGCACACATAGAAGGAGGAACATGCCTCCATGAATTGTTTTTGTACAGTGCATTGGCGCTAAGCTGCCGAAAATTAATCAACAGAGAGGAAAGGACACAAATGCACAGAATTGGATAAATACGGTGCATTGCTGCCCTTTCACTGTAATGTAGGACAGCACAGCAGGGTGCCTTGCAGGAACTGCCCTACACGAAAACTCCATAAATGAGGCCCAAAGTTTCCAAAGCTTGTGCTGAAGACAGTTTACTATGTGTCTCCCTGACTGAATCTCCAGGAGATTGCAGACCCCTCAGTGTTCACGTAAATCAGATAGCAGTGCTGCAAATTAGGAGTGGGTGGAGTTTGCAGAGTCATACTATGCAAAATTCTGAGTTGCAAAAAAACTCTGCAACGCGACGTGGAGTTTCACGTTCAGATGGAAATTGCCAGCACGCTAGTTTGCGTTGCGCCTGAAACACACTCCAAAATCACATGGGAATGGAACTGCGCGGTGCTTTTTTTGTTTAGAGTTTTATATAGCGCACACGAGACCCAAGACATCGGGTATCAGAGCGCTTTACATGAGCACCAGTTTTGTTACAGATGGACACATTCATTTTTTGTTAGGCACAGGGAGGTTAAGTGATTTGCCCAGAATCACAGGATGTTGCACGTCGTTGTTGAGGCTCAAACTCAGTTTCCCATCTTCAAGGTCATCGGCTCTAGCCGTAAGGCTACATCCTCTCTCTTAAGTGCTTAAGTCTGCTCACATTCTAAATCGCAAGCGAGCAGCACCACGTGGTCCACATATGCTTGGCCATCTTGCTTTTCTGCTCTCTCTTATGGTGCTGGCCCTAAATTTGAATCTCTTCTTAATCTTTGTGATCCTCCTCCTTTATTACTTTTCTACCCCTAATTTTTATTTTTTTACAAAAATGTTTGTGTATTTTACATTTTTGTGGACATATTTCATGTTTTCGTGACTTTTTTTGACTTAGTTTCTTTCCCCTTCCCTTCTTTCCTTTTTTCTTCCTTCTTTACTTTCCCTTTCTTTCACTTCTTAGTTTATTTATTCCCAACCCAGTGCCATGGCAGAGGGGTGGCTTCCATGCGGGTGGCTCCTCTACCCAGATGTGCAGCCCCAGGCGATCTTTGGGGAGGAGGAAGTGGCAGCACTAGATTTTTTTGTGCAGTGCCACCTCCCCTCTATGCTGGCAGCAGGCGGCAGGCCCGGTAACAGTTACTCTAAGCAGGAGCATCAACAGTGTGGTGGAAATGTTCTCCAGTGCGTGCAGTGCACCAGCAAGGTCCAGTGTACTTCTCGACCGGGAACAGGAGCTGCTAGGCATTGAGGTCTTGGGGCTCAGTAAGCATTAATTATTTGTTGTGTTTGTGTTCTAAAATGCTAAAAAAAAGTTCAGAATAGCACGCTACTAAGACTCAGATGTAAATTATGTTTAGTAAAATGTTCGCCAGTATATTGTGTGATCCAGTTTCTAGTTACTGATAGGCAGGTGCCACTACCTAATCGCATTCATCAGGAGCTCGCTTTGACTGATTAATTAAAAAGCAATTGCAGAGTGTTTCTTCTGTCACTATAGTGAATCACTGAGTAGTCTGTTCTCTCTGTGACTTTTTCTTATGTAGTTCGCACAGTTCCAGGTTATTTTATTGAATTCACAGTGATGATGTGATGTATGCATCTATGCATTTCAAAAAAGGGAGACTGGGCTGGCTCATCAAGGGTATTGAGAAATGGGAATAGAATAAAATCAAAGATCATTCACTGCAATACATAAGTTCTAAATGTAGTTTTTGTTAAGGAGATTTGTGATATGGATTTAATGACAGTCGATAGACTTGAGTCGAAAGTAGTAGTACTATAGGTGATCTGTTTTGGCGACTGTGCTTGCTTTTCATAAAACATTTTGTGGAGATTACTAACAGAATCACTAATCTATTTTTATTTATCATCTTAATTTCTTTCATTAGTACCCAGGGGCAAGAAGAGGGACGATTCCGAGGGTCCTTGGCAAGCTGGTCAGCTGGCATCGACTACCAGGGTAGCTGCCGAGGGCTCTGCTGATCCCAGTAAGTCCTTTTATGATTGTTGTGGACTTCTTAGAGTAGAACTGTAGAATATTGGGGTATATATTGGTCTATTGGAACGTTGGTGTTATCTGACGTGATTCGTGAAGATTCAGATAGCAGGCTCAAGTTAGCTTGTATTTTAAATAAAAATCACCATGTATGTTTGTTTAGAAGGATTTCTTTTTCTGCTTATGCCTAGCTCTATCACAGTTCAGTTCACGAGACAATGGCTATGATCATCATGGACCATCCCCCTCCCCCAATGTAGTGTGCTGCAGACCCGTTCAGTTATAGTTACAGTACACCAGCAGTTTCAAATGACAGAGCAGCAAGGCTGGAAAAAAAAGTATGAGGTCCCACTCCAATTCTATTTCCCACCCATCACCATATGTTTTTCATTGACCATTATTCCTTTCCTGGCTTGTCTAACTTTGTGAACCAACCAATCAAATGCCAAGAGTGATATTTGAAAGATGCCTGCTAACTGAGCTGTAGTGCTGCATTGCTGTTGTATTTGGGGCTACGTATCTGGGATGTAAATTATGTGAAATGCTTTATTCTAGCCACACAGAACATTGGTGGTGCCGGCTCCAGTGCAGCTGCCGGAGGAGACAGTGACGGGACAGTTGCAGGTCGAGAAGTGGCAGCAGGAAAGTCACATATTTCTTGAAAGTACTATGCTCACTATTTGAGTTATATTTCTGGACATTTCTATATGCAGTACAGCAAAATCGCTGGAGGGAGACATGAAAGAATGGAAAGTAACTTAAAAGAAAGGAAATGGTACATGAATGAAAGGATGGGTGGGCCATTCTTGGCATATGCCACATTTAATCATGCGATATCCATGTGAAGTGATTTCAGAACATATATCAAGGTTTTCCATAACAGATTAATTTACACTTGTTAATATTTTTCCCTTTTGAATTGAACCGTCACTGAATAAGCCAACGATGATGAGTCGATGATCAGTGTAGTGGCACCTCTAATATATATTGTTTCGGGAGGTGTCGGACATCAGTCGTCCATGTGCATACCTGATCCGTTAGGAGCCAGTAATCCAGCCTGGACCAACTATTGTGAGCTGTTGATGTATGGGTACTTTCGCAAATACCAGGGTTTCGCATGCGCCATATGTCGTGCATCTTGAATTCTACTACCCCATTTATAATCACTGTGGCAGTGTGTTGGTGTCTTTCAGTCGTGTTAGGTGACCTATCATATGCATTATCTAGTGCAACATTAAGATCCCCTCCCCAAATTAGCGCCATGTCCGGTAGGCCTCGTAGCTCTACAACCAGTTTCAGGAAGAAATTAGGGTCATCCACATTTGGGCCATAAGTATTTATAAGGCCAACCCTGGTGCCTCTTAATATACCAGTCAGGATAACATAGCGCCCTTGTGTGTCAGTAATGGTGCGCTCCGCTATAAATTGCTTATCTTTTCGTATTAGTATGTGGACCCCCCGAGCATAATTGGAATAAGAGGAGTGTACAGTTAATTCTGCCCAGCGTCACCCTAATTTATCAGCTTTAGCGGGTGCTAAATGAGTCTCCTGAAGCACGGCAATAGCTATAGCATGTCTATCTAGGTGCGCAAGTACTTGACGAATTTTCCTTGGATTGTTGAGACCCCGCACATTCCAAGTGGCCAGTTTCAACGGAGCTAACCTATCGTTCGGGTGTACCTCTATGGGTTCGGTCGGAATATTGGGCAGGATACCTGGGGCCATGTGTTTCCACAAGTAATATCACTCGCACCATCACAGTGCATCGGAAAGAGACATGGATAAATTGAGTTCACAATATCAATTGCAGCAGGACTCGACTCGACTGAGCATGTGATGCAAAAAACACCCCCCTCCGCCCACCACCCACCCCTCCCACTTCATCAACTCAACTATGACGAAGACATTCCCCATGCGTTAAGAACAAAGTAGTCCCCCCAGCCTCCTACTCAAAATGGCAGGAAGAACAAATACTGTGGTACACGCACGGAGGCAAGAGCTTCCCGCCGAACACCCCTAGGGGCAGATGCCCACCAAGGGGGTCGCCCTGAAACTTGGAAAAATACATTCGAACATCTTAACCAACAGCACATGCATGATTTAGGAGTTATTGCAGACAATATTGCATCCTAAGCGTAGACATCATGAAAAAGAAAGAAGGGATACATAGCCTGCGGCATATCTTCGTCCCTAGCAAGGCATGAGCATTAACAGGTCACAGTGTAATACTTATCAATGACTGCTGTCCGAGAGCAAAAGAGTCATTCAACATCAGAAGTGTCCAGACGGTCCTCAGGGTCAGTGCGAGGTGATTTGCGACACGGCGGCTGCAATCCTTTGCTCTTCAGATGTTTGAGCACGTCCTTAGGGTCAGTGTAGATTGTAGACTTACCACCCTCAGTTAATTTCAGCTTGGCTGGATACAGCATAGCGTAGGGTATGTTGCGATCTCGGAGGATTTTTTTGACAGCGATTAACTTCTTTCGGGCTTCCTGCACTTGTGGAGTAAAATCAGGGTAGATGGAGATATCTATATCTTGATACCTCAGGCTGCCCAGCTCATGGGCCCTGCGCAGCGCGGCATCGCGGTCCCTGTAATTCAGTATTTTTGCTATTATAGGGCGAGGTCGGGATCCAGGTGGGGGAGCTGGGGCCAGAGATCTATGGGCGCGTTCTACAATAAAGACATCAGAGAAAGTGTCTTTACCCAGTATTGCAATAAGGAGCTGTTCGACGTACCGTTCCATTGGGCCAGTATGGGTTGTCTCAGCTATACCCACAAGGCGGAGATTACAGCGGCGCGATCGCGCTTCCAAATCTTCGGTTTTTAACAAAAGGGCCTTTAGCTGGGAGTCTATTTTCCCCTGCCTGGTCTCCATGTGTCTCTGGGCATCCTCAGAGTCGGAAATGCGCTGTTCCGCCATGTCTATACGTTCGGAGTGCTTGTCAAGCCTTTCAGACATGCGGTCGACACGGTATGTAAGGTAGTCAAGTTTGCCGTCGATAGTAGTGAGCGAGGCCTGAATTGTCGAGAACATGGCCTGTATGTCAACAGCAGCGGTCCCTCCAGCACTAGAGGCCACTTGTCGCGTCTCCTGCTGCCCATCTTGTTCAGCATCTGTATTTTTTTGGGCCGCCTCAAAGGCTAGTTTGGATTGGCCCCTGTCTGGCTTGCCCATCGCAGAGTATTAGGAAGCTGCCCAAAGATACCAAATAATGTGGCTCTGCAGACATCCAACCCCAGGCTTAGGATGCGTGCAGGTAAAGCAGACACCAGTTGCAGGGATCGGCACAACAGCAGTCGGATTGCCCAACAATGCACATTCATCAGCGAGACAGCGGGTAGAAATGCATGAGATTTAGCAACAGAGACTATAGGCCGCTCCAATGGCCCTGTCTCGCAGTAGAGGTCTCCTAGTTGCAGCAAAGTCCAATTGTGCCTATTACAGGAATCTCTGCGCCACATCGAGCATTCCCCCCGTGCCCAGTGCACAGGGTCCGCCCATTTATCAGGCCCTCTTGTAGCGGCAAGTCCACAGGGAACCACTCTCCTTGCGGAACTCGACCGCCCGCCCAACAGCCTCCAGGATAGTATACCAGGGGCGCAGTAGGGTTCGCCCCACACCTCGCTGCCCAGCTGCCCCCGATCACAGGGTGTCACTTGCCTGTCAGTTGTAGGCGTGATCCGCCACCGTCTGGTCGCAGCGAGGCCCGGTCCCTCTAGGCTGCTGTCAGGCCCGCACAGCCGATCGGCGTTCCCGCCTCAGGAGCCGACCGGGCCCCCTTCACCGGTGAGATCCGCAGGCGTCTCACCGCCCTCTGAAGTCCACCCGGGGACAGCAACCACCGGCAGCAGTGGCCGAGGGGCCCTCCGATCAGGCAGCACGGGCCGCGCGCGCCCGCAGAGGCCCGTTCTCGGCAGCAGCCCGGCCGCACGCACTACTCCTAGCGCAGGCCGCACTCCAGGCTGGAATCAGCAGGGCGGTGTTCCGCGTTCTCGGAGGTAAGCAAGATGACGATTTGGCTCTGGCAGGTCAGCGGGTTGTTCCGATTCACCACAACTGCCAGCTAGGGATATCTGTTGTCAAGACGTTCAGGATAAGTGCAGGATTGTCAGGGCGACTGAAGGAGCTCACTCAAATGGCGGCCATCTTCAGGCGTGGCTAGCTCCACCCCCCTCTAATATATATAAAAAAGTTCTACCCTACCTGTCTAATCCCTCTACCCTACCCCCTGCAGTAGAGAAAATCAAGTTTCCTTTCCTTGGTTACTGCCCAGCAAATGAATTTGTGGGAAATACGTGGTGGCAGGAGAGGCCACAGAGTAAAGTGGGAGTAAGTGCATGATTTTATATCAAGTTTGGCATATGGGATACACAACGAAGAATGTGCCAAATAAAATCCATGTAATCCATTCCTTTACCTGTAGTGCAGTCCATTAGATTCATTTTCCTCAATGTCTACTTACGGCAGACGGGATAATATATTAATATCCGCATTTCATACATGAGGTGTGTGACTGACATAGTATCGTATTTATTATTCTTCAGACTCTTTAGAAAGAGAAATGCATTTGGCTAAGAGCAGGGCCATTGGAATTAAACATTGAAAATTGTTAACTACAGTTGCAGCCAGTAGCAAACTAGCGGAGGTACTGGCTAGTAATGAGCACGGCTTCATAATTTTAGCACCACACACAACTTATACTCCATAATATTATATAATGCCGAAGTCATTTATTTTTCAACTCAAAGTGTCTGACTCTGTTTATAGTTATTTTAAAAGCATGATTTTTTTTATTCCTGTGATGTTATTCTCTGCCTGTTTTTTCTGCCACACAGTCACTGCTTTTATATGTTTTGCAACATGTGTGGATAAAATAAAACATAACGTTGGCCTTGTGATTCTCCTAATCATAATCATCACCCCGGACGTAGCGTTCTTCACCGAAACCTGGACCAACACCACCTCGGGACCGGACATCGCCATCGCCATCCCCCAAGGATACAAGATCTCCAGGAAGGACCGCCCCACCCGCCCAGGAGGAGGAATCGCCATCGTCCACAAATCCAGCCTCTGCCTGAGAACACTCCCTGACGAGCCCACAGAACTGATGGAACACCTTCACTTCAAGATACTGGCCAGCCCCACCGCCACCCTCCGAGGAACCCTCATCTACCGACCCCCTGGACCCCGCGGACCCTTCGCCAACTCCATCACGGACATTATCTCCCCGCAGGCCATCGCATCCACCAACTACACCCTGCTGGGAGACCTCAACTTCCACCTCGACAACCAACTGGACCCCAACACCACATCCCTCCTGGACAACCTCCACAACATTGGACTGCGCCAGATCGTGACTGAGCCCACGCACTCAGCAGGACACAACCTCGACCCCCTCTTCACTACAGGAAACTCCATCATCTTCAGCCACACCACCGAACTCCCATGGACCGACTATCGTTGCGTCCACTTCACCTTCAGAACACCCACCATCCACAGACACCAGCACCTGCTTCCACGAAGAAACTGGACCAAAATCACCGACGACCAGCTCACCTCCTCACTAAACAACTCCACCCCAACCATCGTGGAAAACGACAACCCCAACACCGCAGCCCGAACCCTGCATAGATGGATCTCGGACAGCACCAACACCATAGCCCCCCTCAAGAAAAACAACAATACCCGTGCCAAGAAAGCCAGATGGTTTACCACCGAACTTCGAGAGTCCAGAAGAACATGCCGCTGCCTCGAAAAGGCCTGGAGGAACACCAAATCCACAGAAGCCCACGACAACTTCAGAGCCGCCACCAACGCCCACCATCAACTCATTAGAGAAACGAGGAAAAAGCGATTGAAGACAGAATCTCCACCCACGCGCACAACAGCAAGGAACTCTTCAGCATCATCAAGGAGTTCGCCCAACCCACTAGCGAGTCTACCGACATCCCTCCCTCACAAGACCTCTGCGACAAACTCAGCACCTTTTTCCACCACAAAATCAAGAGCATCTACGACAACTTCGACGAAGACAACCAACACACTGAACCCTCACCAACCACCCACGACACCCGGACACCAGTGATTGATGACTGGACAGCCCTCACAACCGAAGACACACTGAAGACAATGAAGTCAATCCACTCAGGGGCCCCCACGGACCCCTGCCCGAACCACATCTTCAACAGAGCCGCCGACACCATCGCACCCATGCTCCGCCACACCATCAACTGCTCCCTGGCGACCACCTCGTTCCCCGACGACTGGAAACACGCCGAGGTCAACCCCCTCCTAAAGAAGCCCTCAGCGGACCCCACCGACCTCAAAAACTACAGACCCATCTCCCTGCTCCCGTTCCCAGCGAAAGTCATTGAGAAAGCCATC
Organism: Calotriton arnoldi; assembly: GCA_963921515.1. NCBI lineage: Eukaryota > Metazoa > Chordata > Amphibia > Caudata > Salamandridae > Calotriton > Calotriton arnoldi. The sequence continues at coordinate 32,229 of CAWUFW010025639.1, forward strand.
AACAGCCAACTCGCCACATTCATTGAAGAACACAACATCCTCGACTCCTCCCAATCCGGCTTCAGAAAAAACCACAGTACGGAGACCGCTCTCCTCGCCACAACAGACGACATCCGCACCCTACTGGACAAAGGAGAAACAGTAGCCCTCATCCTCCTCGACCTATCAGCGGCGTTCGACACAGTCTCCCACCGCACCCTAATACGCAGACTCCATGATGCAGGAATCCAGGACAAGACCCTCGACTGGATCCGCTCCTTCCTCTCCGGCAGGACGCAGTGGGTCAGACTCCCCCCTTTCCTCTCGGACCCCACACCTACCACCTGCGGAGTCCCCCAGGGCTCCTCCCTCAGCCCGACGCTCTTCAGATGTCTACATGGCTCCACTCGCCCCCATCGTCAGAACCTACGGACTCAACATCGTGTCATACGCAGACGACACCCAGCTCATCCTCTCCCTATCCAACGAGCCCAACACCGCCAGACGCAACTTTCGAGAAGGCATGGAAGCCGTCGCCAAATGGATGAAAAACAGCTGCCTACAACTAAACACCAACAAAACAGAAGTACTCATCATGGGCCCAAACCCCGATGCCTGGAGCGACACCTGGTGGCCCCACGCCTCGGAAACCCGCCAACCCCCACGGACCACGCACGCAACCTGGGAATCATCCTGGACTCCGAGCTCAAAATGGACCACCAGATCAACTCTGTCTCGTCTTCCTCCTTCCACACCCTCCGCCTCCTTCGTAAGACCTTCAAATGGATCCCCCTCGAACACCGAAAAACCGTCACTCACGCCCTGTTCGCCAGCAGACTCGACTACGGCAACGCACTCTACACCGGAATAAACAAAAACCTCACCCGCAAGCTACAGAACATCCAGAACGCCGCCGCAAGACTGGTCCTCAACCTGCCAAAACACTGCCACATCTCCCAGCACCTGCGCACACTCCACTGGCTCCCTGTTGAGGCGAGAATCACCTTCAAGATGCTCACCCACACACACAAGGCCCTCCACGGCACCGGACCAGCATACCTGAACAGCCGACTCAAATTCCACGCACCCCAAAGGACCCTACGATCAGCCCAGCTCTCCTACGCCGTCGTCCCCCGCACCAGAAAGACTAGATCGGGAGGCCGCTCCTTCTGCTTCCTCGCGGCCAAAGCATGGAACGCCCTTCCGCTCCACCTCAGACAGACAACATCGCTCCCCATCTTTGCAAGAAAACTCAAAACCTGGCTCTTCGACAGACCCCCTCCTTGATGGATGCAACCTGTACCCCCCCCACCCCTAGCGCCTTGAGACCCTTACGGGTGAGTTGTTGCACTTTAACAAACCCCTGATTGATTGATCATGTCAAATAAATTCCAATGGCCCTAGGGGACAAGCAATGCACTGCTACTGTGCCACCCAGTTATTTAAAACAATTGTTTGCATGGAGCATTATTTACAATTTGTCTTTTTTGTTTTTCTCAATATAGCTGCGTCTGCTGGTCCAACTGGACCACACGACAGGCAGAAGAGAGAGGCCGATTTGTGGCAGGAAGGTTGGAGTGTATCCAGCAGGAATACCAGTTGTGGTGGATCTGGAAGAAGAGGAGGAAGAAATCAATGCACAGCTGCCGAGCCCAAGTGCAGACGGTCCCTTTCAACCTCCAGCCTCCCGGCCATTCTATCATTGGCGCCACTGCCATCCAACTGCTGCCACCCCCCACCAGAATGGCAATAGGCCTATGCAGCACCTTATCCTGCAGCGGCTAGACACTTTCGAAGGCCGGCTCACCTCGATGGAGCAGAGCATGGACCAGCTCTAGACCAATGTGCATAATGCCCTCTTAATGGGCCCGATTCACAGAACTAACTTACGACAAAATCCTAAACTTACTACCATTTTGGTATTCACAGAATGAACTTACTCATTTTGGTATTCACAGAATAAACTTACTCATTTTGGTATTCACAGAAGACACTTACACATTTTGTGTAACTTACACATTTTGTATAACTTACTCATTTTGTGTAACTTACACATTTTGTGTAACTTACACATTTTGTGTAACTTACACATTTTGGTATTCACAGAAGGCACTTACTCATTGATGAGTAAGTGCCTTCTGTGAATACCAAAATGAGTAAGTTAATTCTGTGAATACCAAAATTGTTGTAAGTTCATTCTGTGAATACCCAAATGTGTAAATTCATTCTGTGAATACCAAAATTGTTGTAAGATCATTCTGTGAATACCCAAATGTGTAAGTTCATTCTGTGAATACCAAAATGGTAGTAAGTTTAGGATTTTGTCGTAAGTTAGTTCTGTGAAAAACAACAATACCCGCGCCAAGAAAGCCAGATGGTTTACCACCGAACTTCGAGAGTCCAGAAGAACATGCCGCTGCCTCGAAAAGGCCTAGAGGAACACCAAATCCACAGAAGCCCACGACAACTTCAGAGCCGCCACCAACGCCCACCATCAACTCATCAGAGAAACGAGGAAAAAAGCGATTGAAGACAGAATCTCCACCCACGCGCACAACAGCAAGGAACTCTTCAGCATCATCAAGGAGTTCGCCCAACCCACTAGTGAGTCTACCGACATCCCTCCCTCACAAGACCTCTGCGACAAACTCAGCACCTTTTTCCACCACAAAATCAAGAGCATCTACGACAACTTCGACGAAGACAACAACACACTGAACCCTCACCAACCACCCACGACATCCGGACACCAGTGATTGATGACTGGACAGCCCTCACCACCGAAGACACACTGAAGACAATAAAGTCAATCCACTCAGGGGCCCCCACGGACCCCTGCCCCAACCACATCTTCAACAGAGCCGCCGACACCATCGCACCCATGCTCCGCCACACCATCAACTGCTCCCTGGCGACCACCTCGTTCCCCGACGACTGGAAACACGCCGAGGTCAACCCCCTCCTAAAGAAGCCCTCAGCGGACCCCACCGACCTCAAAAACTACAGACCCATCTCCCTGCTCCCGTTCCCAGCGAAAGTCATCGAGAAAGCCATCAACAGCCAACTCGCCACATTCATTGAAGAACACAACATCCTCGACTCCTCCCAATCCGGCTTCAGAAAAAACCACAGTACGGAAACCGCCCTCCTCGCCACAACAGACGACATCCGCACCCTACTGGACAAAGGAGAAACAGTAGCCCTCATCCTCCTCGACCTATCAGCGGCGTTCGACACAGTCTCCCACCGCACCCTAATACGCAGACTCCACGACGCAGGAATCCAGGACAAGGCCCTCGACTGGATCCGCTCCTTCCTCTCCGGCAGGATGCAGCGGGTCAGACTCCCCCTTTCCTCTCGGACCCCACACCTACCACCTGCGGAGTCCCCCAGGGCTCCTCCCTCAGCCCGACGCTCTTCAACGTCTACATGGCTCCACTCGCCCCCATCGTCAGAACCTACGGACTCAACATCGTGTCATACGCAGACGACACCCAGCTCATCCTCTCCCTATCCAACGAGCCCAACACCGCCAGACGCAACTTTCGAGAAGGCATGGAAGCCGTCGCCAAATGGATGAAAAACAGCTGCCTACAACTAAACACCAACAAAACAGAAGTACTCATCATGGGCCCAAACCCCGATGCCTGGAGCGACACCTGGTGGCCCCACGTCCTCGGAAACCCGCCAACCCCCACGGACCACGCACGCAACCTGGGAATCATCCTGGACTCCGAGCTCAAAATGGACCACCAGATCAACTCTGTCTCGTCTTCCTCCTTCCACACCCTCCGCCTCCTTCGTAAGACCTTCAAATGGATCCCCCTCGAACACCGAAAAACCGTCACTCACGCCCTGTTCACCAGCAGACTCGACTACGGCAACGCACTCTACGCCGGAATAAACAAAAACCTCACCCGCAAGCTACAGAACATCCAGAACGCCGCCGCAAGACTGGTCCTCAACCTGCCAAAACAATGCCACATCTCCTAGCACCTGCGGACACTCCACAGGCTCCCTGTTGAGGCGAGAATCACCTTTAAGATGCTCACCCACGCACACAAGGCCCTCCACGGCACCGGACCAGCATACCTGAACAGCCGACTCAAATTCCACGCACCCCAAAGGACCCTACGATCAGCCCAGCTCTCCTACGCCGTCGTCCCCCGCACCAGAAAGACTAGATCGGGAGGCCGCTCCTTCTCCTTCCTCGCGACCAAAGCATGGAACGCCCTTCCGCTCCCCCTCAGACAGACAACTTCGCTCCCCATCTTTGCAAGAAAACTCAAAACCTGGCTCTTCGACAGACCCCCTCCTTGATGGATGGAACCTGTACCCCCCCCACCCCTAGCGCCTTGAGACCCTTACGGGTGAGTAGTTGCGCTTTAACAAACCCCTGATTGATTGATCATGTCAAATAAATTCCAATGGCCCTAGGGGACAAGCAATGCACTGCTACTGTGCCACCCAGTTATTTAAAACAATTGTTTGCATGGAGCATTATTTACAATTTGTCTTTTTGTTTTTCTCAATATAGCTGCGTCTGCTGGTCCAACTGGACCACACGACAGGCAGAAGAGAGAGGCCGATTTGTGGCAGGAAAGTTGGAGTGTATCCAGCAGGAATACCAGTTGTGGTGGATCTGGAAGAAGAGGAGGAAGAAATCAATGCACAGCTGCCGAGCCCAAGTGCAGACGGTCCCTTTCAACCTCCAGCCTCCCGGCCATTCTATCATCGGCGCCACTGCCATCCAACTGCTGCCACCCCCCACCAAAATGGCAATAGGCCTATGCAGCACCTTATCCTGCAGCGGCTAGACACTTTCGAAGGCCGGCTCACCTCGATGGAGCGGAGCATGGACCAGCTCTAGACCAATGTGCATAATGCCCTCTTAATGGGCCCGATTCACAGAACTAACTTACGACAAAATCCTAAACTTACTACCATTTTGGTATTCACAGAATGAACTTACTCATTTTGGTATTCACAGAATAAACTTACTCATTTTGGTATTCACAGAAGACACTTACACATTTTGTGTAACTTACACATTTTGTATAACTTACTCATTTTGTGTAACTTACACATTTTGTGTAACTTACACATTTTGTGTAACTTACACATTTTAGTATTCACAGAAGGCACTTACTCATTGATGAGTAAGTGCCTTCTGTGAATACCAAAATGAGTAAGTTAATTCTGTGAATACCAAAATTGTTGTAAGTTCATTCTGTGAATACCCAAATGTGTAAAAAATTCATTCTGTGAATATCAAAATTGTTGTAAGTTCATTCTGTGAATACCCAAATGTGTAAGTTCATTCTGTGAATACCAAAATTGTTGTAAGTTCATTCTGTGAATACCCAAATGTGTAAGTTCATTCTGTGAATACCCAAATGTGTAAGTTCATTCTGTGAATACCAAAATTGTTGTAAGTTTAGGATTTTGACGTAAGTTAGTTCTGTGAATCAGGCCCTTAGTCCTTTTTTAAACTTTTTGTTTTGGTGGGAGGGATTTGTTGTTTCTTGGGGCCCGACAAAGCCCAGAGGTCTTCTTTATAAAATAAATAACCTGGTTACTAGCACGGGGAGGGTGGCAAGACATTATCGTTCTTTTATCCACTGTCATTATAAAATGTTATCCCCGTTTGTATTTTATGAAATTGTAGCGATGCTCACTGCTTTATCGTTATGCATTATGCTGCTAGTACTGGCACGGATACTGTGTCTTAGAGCACGTTAGTTGAAATAAACATTTTAAACTATACTGTGTCTCTTATTACGTACTTTTGTGGACAAGTATGAGTGAGTAACGAAAGAGTGTTCTTGCGCCCACGTTTCCTGAAAGAGTCTGTGTTCTGGGTTGTCTAATCATTGGTAGCTTCGTTGTAGTACGGAGAACGAATGAGACACTATAGCTAGTCGGATTGGGAGTTTGGTTACTAAGGCGGATATTTGGTACACCAGTATTCACCGAGGTCCTGTTTTCCTGCGCATAATTCTGTTCATGTGCAGAATCCCCGCAACAGTTGGAGAGGGTGGGAAGGGAGTTGGAAGTGTGACTGAAGAGACTTTCTTGAACATTTTAAATTTTGGGGCGTGGATCAGTTTGGTTTGGGAGAGGGGTGGAGATGTTGTTTGGCTGGCGATGGTGGATTGCTTTGTAAATAAATAAAGGGGGGAACTATTTTTTATAATCTAAATGTATGCCTGAAGTAGTTTATTTTACTTTTACTTAGCACTGCTGCCTTCAAGTAGTTTTACGCAACCTGTCTATGTGCTTGTAAATTAGGAGAGAGTGTAGCACTTAGTTATAAACTCTAGGCTTATACTTCTCTAACTATCTTGACCATTATGGGGAATGCTACCAGGATGACCTATAATGTGTAGAACTATCTAGATTAAAAACAGTAGCAGTTAATGCATTTCTCACAAAGTTAAATTACATTGATACTAGTTGTCTTACCTGGATATACATGCAGCAATAACAGGGAGGCTTCACAACTTCACTTCCAGTTCCACCCAGGTGAGCTCCAGCAGTAGGATTGATCTGAATGATTGATTGATTATCTATCATAGGCAACTACATGGAAGTAGAAAGACTGAGTAAGTGGGTTATATATTTATCAAAGATTTACAAAGAATTGACACCACCTGAGTACTATGTGATGATGACACAATAAGAATGCCTGATTGTGCTAAAATAGAAAAAATAGCAATACTAGTATGTTTTGGCTATTGTGGAGCTATCAGTATTATTTCTGAAATACACAAATTATCAAAAATGGACTCAAAGTCTGGAGTCGACAAGCTTAGATTAGGCGTTTATGGTTAGGCCACACAAGGCCTGAATGATGATGACTGATGTTCTTCATTCTATATCTAAAAAATTGATCATTTTAATGCACAGGTTGGTAATGGGCTGGTGTGGGCTACTGCTTAGAAGATTCTACAATAAGTTAGTGTTGATTTTACCACATCAGCCCCACCAAGTGTGTGATCCATTGATGGTGTAATTTAAGCCACACCTGAATAAATCACAAAGCTCAGGGGAAGAGGGTTAGGGTTTTGATGAATGGATACATAATGGGATTTGGGTAAAGATTTGACAAAGACAAACACTACACAAGGCCAACATTCATCTGGGCAATAAGCAAAAGCACATCATTTGCCATTAATCTGTTGGTAGAAGGAAACAAAGGAATGAGCATAACCGAGTATGGATACATGCATAGCAAACAGCCCTCTGCCCCTGAGACCCAATTTACCAAATATCTAAAGGTTCTGTATTCTAGGTTAGAGAGTGAACCCACCCACCCACTTTTCTTAGTTCATATAATTGTTAAAATAAAAATGATACTGTATTGCAAAATTGAGTGGTGTGTCTCCCCTGGAATGTTCACTCTTTGGGGCCTGTCTGCATTGGTCCGGTAGGTAAGCAGGAGTGTTTTTGAGCTCAGCTAGCTTTCACATTTTGTTTGTGAAGGAGACTAGAAGAAGGCCTGTGGATTGTAAAAGAGAAACTGTATTTAGAGTCAAGGAGAAGGACAGAAGGAAGGTAAGGTTCATGAGCAGCGTATGAAGAAAACTCAGAGGCAGCACCCAAAAAACAAAAGGGGGACTCAGATTAACACTTTTGCCACAAGTCCAACACACACACACACACACATACATGCAGAGCAGCATTTCACAAAGGCACCTCTCTCTATTCCACACAGCTGAGTACTAGGCCTCAGACTCTTAGTTTACCTTTGAACTCAAGTCCATAGTATACTCAATAACTTCTTGCTTCTAGCTATTGATGAGGTAGTCCTGCAGCTCCAAGTCCCACCCTGAATTCTTCTATGATACTACTCCAGTCCTGACTCTGAGAAACCCCGTCCTAGACCAGTCATCATCATGAATCATGAGGATCCGAGCAAGATAGATGGAGTGCAGTGCACTGCTGTTGAATAACAAGTAGAGAATGAAACAGAATTGCAGTAATTTCCATAGTTTTTTGTTTGATAACTAAAGTGACTCTTCTAGTGTCTGAAGAAGCAGAAAAAAGGAGCACCCCCCTGCAATTAATTACATCTGGAGAAGTGTGAAAGGGCTGATCACCTACAGTGAGAAAAAAAAAAAATAAGCACCCATCACTCAAGCCCCAAACAATGCAAATCAATAATCATCTCAAGAAATTTCTTATATTACAGTTCAACACACACCCTCCCTCAGTATCTGCCACCACATGAATCATCAATCACCTTATATCATCCCTCACGCAATCAGTCACTCACCATTGTAATAGTTGAAGTTACCTCATCGAATCTAAGCACAGGTAGTCCAACTTCAGATAGGTATTTAATCATCTTTGATGCAGGTAACACACTGGAATTTGGTCTTGGCAGGCAGTTTTGTAGGATAATAAATAGTTTTATGGGGAGGCCCTACTAGCGGTAAGTGATGCAAAAAGGAATAGGCATTAGGCAATAGCATGCGAGGGGGGCCAATTGTCCCCAATGTCATGAAGGAATAGTGGAGGCTTCCTCAATGCACACTGGTCCAAATGCAACCTGGCAATATATATGTGACTAATGAAAAAATGGTGGGCAGCATAAATCTGACAAATAATTATAATGTTCCTCTAGCTATTTTTTGGGAGGGTTTTCTTGCAAAGAAAGAACTAAGTTCAACGAGGACATTTTAATAGTTCTATGGGGGCACTGGTAGAGTTCGTCCTCAAACTCAGGTGGTTCACCACTAACACATTTGATTCAATTTCGGACCAATCGCCCTCTTCCTCCTCCCATGCTGCTGTTTCAGGAACAGTATAATTGTGTGGATTAAAATATTGGTTAATTTTGATTATAGTTAATCTCTCCACATTTTGAGGCGAGATATTTATCCTTCTCACTATGACTACTGCACCAGCTGCACTGAACACACATTCAGCAGATAAACTGGTGAAAGGACAAGTCAGAACCTTTATTGCCAGCATGCTGAGCTCTGGCCCTTGGCGCATCTTCCCATACCAATACATCAATGGATTTTGATCCACATAGAACACTTTTGGCTCATCCAGATACTCCTGGAACATCCTGGGGATGGTCATTGGTGCTGCCAGTTGCTCTTCCTGTTTTGCCATCGCCTCTGCACTCACTTGATCCCTGCCAATTGAAACCAATACAAGACGGAGGATGGGTCTGGTCCTTCTTTTGCTGTTCTTGCTGGTGTTCTTGTTGACTGCTGTGAGACAAGACTGCCCTCTCTGGAATTTGAAGGCGGCACCCCAGAACTACGGGGTGGGACTCAACCTTCCAACCTTTTTTCTTTCCAGTGTCTGGCTTGCTCTATAATCCACTTCTTGTATTATAAATCATCCCCTTCAGAAAAAGGGATGAAAGTGGGCAGAATTTATTTGTACCATGGATCAAGTAGTGTGGCACATATGTACTCTTTGGACTCGATGATGTCATATTGCAGCCTTATATTAGAAGCCAAGATCAGGACTAAGCTCTCAACCAAGCCATTTGCTTCTGTGTTTTCATTCACACCTGCAGGGGCGAACCTTTCAGATGTCTTCTTTTACCTGGTCTTGTAGGAGATGCAACAACGGGTAAGCTTGGCCCATCGTACTGTCCTCCTTGCTAACTTCCCATGAGAAAACCTCAAAAGGGAATAGCATCTGTGTTAGGCATTTGACTAAGTCCCATTTGTCTGCATCCATGGTCATAGCCTTCCCAATTGCATCCCCTTCTCTTTGAATGACAGTCATTGATCTGTTTGTACTGCTCAAACAGATGTCGTACGATGTAAAAGGTGGAGTTCGAACGTGTTGGCACCTCCTATATCAGGGCTTTAACTGGTGCTCTATTATTACGCTGAATAATTTGCAGCTGCTTCAGGGATTTAAAGAATGGCTGAAATGGGTTTAGATTCTTCCGCAGGTAGCCAGTATGTTGCTGACTATGGGGTCGATTCCGATCCCGGTCGGAGGCGCACCTAATACCATTCGGCCGGGAAAAAAGCCAGGCGAATGCCTGTTTCTCGACCGATTCGCACATACGTCCGAACGAGCAAGTACGATGCGCACAACTGCCCAAATCCCGACCCAGTCGTACTCACCCAAT
>CAWUFW010025640.1:0-42317 GCA_963921515.1 Calotriton arnoldi
TTGTGCTTCGTTCAGTTACGTATTACTCTGGGCTGAAAGATGCAGCACTGAGGTCTCTCCTGATAACAGGTGAGTAAATCGGAATTTGTATTTCGGCTGATTTTAGAGGAATATTTTAAAGTTCCAAAACTCCACACTTAGAAGAATTTCCAAGTGAAACCAGTCAATGTTAGCCTATGGAAGGAAATTCAAGTTACTGGTAAGTACAGTTAAAATTACTTTTCAGGACCAGTACTGGGCTGAAAGATACAGCACTGAGGTCTCTCCTGATAACAGGTGAGTAAATTGGAATTCGTATTTCGGCTGATTTTAGAGGAATATTTGTATGTTTCAAAAATCAACACTTAGAAACTTTTTCAGCAAAAAGCAGGCAATGATATCCTATGGAAGGAAATTCAAGTTACTGGTAAGTACGGTTAAAATTACTTTTCAGGACCAGTACTGGGCAGAAAGATGCAGCACTGAGGTCTCTCCTTATAACAGGTGAGTAAATCGGAATTCGTATTTCGGATGATTTTAGAAGAATATTTGCACAATGGTGAAGGGAGGGCGGGGCCTGAGGTGACATCTGTGCAAACGCGCCCGTGGCGCGTTTTAAGTTGGGGATTAAGTCCCTTGAATCCTGAGGGTCCCTAGGGGCCAACTAGCCCACCAGGAACCTCCAATATGCGCCAGGGGCTGCGTTGCAGAGATGTGTAGAGAGGCCACACTCCTTTTACACCTCTCTGCAACGCAGCTCTGTGGCGCTTTCTGGATGTACCTGTTGGGCTAGTTGGCCCCTGGGACCCTCAGGATTGAAGGGGATTTAATTCCCCATATTAAAACGCGCCACGGGGCCTGTTTGCACACATGTCACCTGAAGCCCCGCCCCTCCCTTCACCACTGTGCAACGCCCCGTGGCGCGTTTTGAGTTGGGGATTAAGTCCCCTTGAATCCTGAGGGTCCCCGGAGTCCAACTAGCCCACCATATACCTCCAAAAGCGCCACAGAGCTGCGTTGCAGAGAGGTGTAAAAGGGCGTGGCCTCTGTACACCTCTCTGCAACGCAGCCTCTGGCGCATACTGGAGGTTCCTGGTGGGCTAGTTGGCCCCAGGGACCCCCAGTATTCAAGGGGATCGTTCCTCTCTGCAAACGCGCCAGGGGCGCGTTTGCAGAGTGGTGAAGGAAGGGGCGGGGCCTGCGGGCCCGATCGTTTTTTTTTTTTTTCCCTGAAGGGGGCTGTGTGGCCCCCTTCCTTTTTCTGTTTTTGGGCCCTGGGGACCCCATCCCCCAGGGCTTACCCCTTTTTTAAATTTCAAAATTAAAAAAACGGGAAGGGGGCCGCGTGGCCCCCTTCCCCGGGCCTTATTGGCCCCGGGGACCCCATCCCCGGGGCATGGCCTCTATTTTTATTTTTAATATTTTGAGGGGGCTGCGTGGCCCCCTCCTCTGGCCATTTTAAGGCCCCGGGACCCCATCCCCGGGCCGGCCATACCCTTTTTTTTTTTTTTTAAATTATTTTTCAAAACTTTGGGAGGGGGCCGTGTGGCCCCCTCCCGGGCCACTACTTGCCCCGGGGACCCCATCCCCGGGGCTGGCCCTCTCGTTAGGGGACTGTGGGGGTCCCCAATCCCCCACAGTCCCGCCGGCTCCCGCGTCCCTAGGGTGCCGGCATTGCTTCCACATGGGGAGCTGCTAAGATGCAGCTCCCCATGTGGAAAGCGTCGGCTTTGGATATTGGAAGAGAGAGCAGGTTTCCCTGCTCTCTCTTCCAATATCCAAAGCAGTTTGCAATGACAGGACGGGGCCGCGAGGCTCCCGTCCTGCCATAGCAAACTACAGTGTCCCGGGGGTAGGCACCCGGGACACTGCAGGAGCCGGCCCTGGGGGTGGCGGTCCCCAGGGCCATCAAGGGCTCCAGGAGGGGGCCGCGCGGCCCCCTCCCTACATCAGCACAGCCCCGGGAGGTGGTGGTCCCCGGGGCTTCGGGGTCCAAAACGGACCCCATTTTAATTTGTTAGTGCCCCGGGGAGGTGGCGGTCCCGGGGCATGTGGGGAGCTGGAGCCCCCACACAGGTTGTTTAATTTTTTTAAAAGCCCCGGGAGGTGGTGGTCCTCGGGGCTGCGGGAGGGCTCAGAGCCCTCCCGCACCATTTTAAAAGAAAGCCCCGGGGGTGGCGGTCCCTGGGGCTTGGGGGCCCTTGAGGCCCCCACACATAAAATTAAACCCCCACCATGCCCCCGGGACTTGGGCCACCCGGGGGCAAAATACAATCGAAGCGCGGTCCTGATCAAACCTAGGGGGTCAGGGTGTTTCTACCCTGCCCCCTTTGTGCGCTTTGCGCACTTGTTTCTGTCCCTCGGTTCTACCGAGGGACAAAATGGCTGCCAACATTTCCTGAATCGGAATGTTGACAGCCAGCTGACAGCCAATTAACATGCAGCTCGTGCTCGGGAGGATCCGCGGCCCTAGATATCACTATCTTTTTACTTTTGATTTTCTCAGCAACTACTGAACGGATTTACACCATTTAACAAAAGGGTTCTTTCTGAACCAAGAACTACCTCTTTGCCAAATTTGGTGTAATTCCGTTCAGCAGTTCGGGCTGTAGCCGTGTCTAAAGTTTCCTATGGAAAATTGCATGGGGAAAACGCGTTTTGGGACCCCCCTTTTCTCGGCCCCCGCTGACGAATCCCCCGAGACTTTCAGGGTAGGAGCGGACCGGAGCGGGCCATAAAGTTTGAAAATTTTGCGAAGATACGTCAACCGGCAAGAGAGTTATTTCAAATAGAATGTCGCGGATTTCCTATGGATAATAGGTTGTAACTATAACTATCTACTGGCGACCGTCAGTAGATAATATATATATATATATATATATATATATATATATATATATATATATATATATATATATATAAATATATATATATGAAAAAAACAATTGAACAATTAACATGATTATTAAGAAGGTTAATAATTAATTACACATGTAAACAATTGTAATTTATTCATTACTTAATTAAAGGGCCACACTATACCCCACAAACCTACCAGCCCACACTTAAAATATAACTAAAATAGATACATGCAACATAATTAACATTCAATTAAATATTGATGAGTAATTTAATAAGTAAGAGTCAATAACTAATTAATTGATAATTAACTTCCCACCCTATACCCTTACAAACCCAGCAGCCCAAATCTAATATATAACTTAAAAAATACAAGTATTACACAATTTACATATTTATTAACCAATGGAAAATTAATCATACATTTAAAATTGATTATTAATAATTTAAAATACTTCCCACCCTCTACCCCTACAAACACACCATCCCACACCTAATATATAACTTAAACAATAAAATTATTACACAATTTACATATTTATGAATCAATAAAATAATTAATAATACATTAATTATTATTTGTTAAATAAGTATACTTAGTAAAATTCCCACCCTATACGCCTACAAACCCAGCAAACCGCACCAAATATATAACTTAAAAAATGCAATTATTACACATTTTACATCATTAATAATCAATTAATGAATTAATAATATATTATGAAATAATTGTTAAATAAGTATTACTTAACATCTATCTATCTATCTATCTATCTATCTATCTATCTATCTATCTATCTATCTATCTATCTATCTGTGAACAAGGCCGTGGTACAGCGGTCGAAATGCATCATGGACATTGCACTTGCACTCTAAAATGCTAAAATAAAATAAATAATTTACGCACTATTACGGAGTCCGTACCTGCTTCCTGTGAGAAGTTGTTTGAGAAGTTGTTTAAGAAGGATTGCCACTCCACTTTACAACATGCCACTCCACTCAACGACATGCCTCTCCACTCTACAACACTCCACTCTGCTCTACTCCACTCAACTGTATCACACGCCACGCCACTCCACCCTACAAAACGTCACAGCACTCGATGGCACATCAGTCCGCTCTATGATATGCCACTACACTCTATGCCACTCCACTCTATGCCCCTCCACTCTGCGTTCTTACATTCTGAAACACTGTATGACACATGACTCTATGACAAGCCACTCTATGACACGCCACTCCACTCTCCAGCATGCAACGCCACCTTACGCCACTCCACTCTACAACACTCTACTGCACTCTTTGCTCATCCACTGTACTCCACTGTACTCCAATCTACAACACGCCACTCCACTCTGTGACATACCACACTACTCTATGACACACCGCTCAACTATACGACACTCCACTCTATGCCACTCCACTCTACGAGACACCACTCCACTGTAGAACACACCACTCCAGTCGATGACACGCCACTCTACTCTACCACATGCACTTCACTCTATGTCACTACACTCCATGCCCTTCCACTCTAAGACATTCTATGACACACCACTCTTAGACACACCATTCCACTCTGCTCTACGACATGCCACTCCTCTCTATGCCACTCCACACTACAACACTCTGCTCCACTGTATGCCCTTCCACTGTATGCCACTCTACTATACAGTACTATACACTACGACATGCCACTCCTTGACACGCCACTCCTCTCTATACCACTCTATTCTACACCATTACAATCTATGCCACACCACTCAACTCTACGCCCTTACACTGCACGCTACTTCACTGTATGCCACAACACCCTATGCCATGACATTCTTCGCCACAACACTGTATACCACAGCACTCTACGACACGACACTCTACGACACTCCACTCTTTACCACTTCACTCCGTGCCAGTCCCCTGTACTCCATTGTACGACACGCCACTCCACTCTATGACACGCCACTCCCCTTTGCGACAGGCCACTGCTCTGTATGACACTTTACTCTACTGTGTGACACTCCATGCCTCTCCACTCTGTAACAAGCTACTCCAATGTACGACATGCCACTCCACTCTACGACATGTCAGTCCACTTTACACCCCTACACTTTAAGACACTCTACGACATGCCACTCTATGACACGCACCTCCACTCAACGTCACGCCACTGCACTCTATGCCACTCCAGTCTACTCTATGACATGCTCCTCCACTCTACACCACTCCACTCTATGCCATCCCACTTTACACCACTCCATTGTACACCTCTCCACTCTACATCACAATACTCTACACCACAACATTCTACGACACAACACTGTGTGACACAACACTCTACGCCACTCCACTCTATGCCCCTCCATCCTATTCTATTGTACTAAAAGCCACTCCACTCTATGAAACACCACTCCACTGTACAACATGCCACTCCACTGTATGACATGCCACTCCACTTTACGACACATCACTCCACTCTACAGTATGCCAATCCACTTTACGCTTCTCCACTTTTAGACACTCTATGACACACCACTTCATGACACGCCACTCCACTCCACGCCACGCCACTCAACTCTACTCTATGACATGCCACCCCACTCTATGCCACTCCACTGTACGCCACTCAACTCTATTCCCCTTTACGCCTCTCTACTGTATGCCATGACTCTGTATGCCACGACAGTCTATGCCACAACACTCTACATTATGACACTCTATGCCACAATACTCTATGACACAACACTCTATGGCACTCCACTCTACAGCACTCCACTATATTCCACTCCACAACACTGTATGACACTCTACTAGACTACTCTCTATGACACTCTACTGTACAACACTACACTCTACAACAATGTCCTCCACTTTATTCTATGACACTCCACTCCATGACACTCCACTCTACAATTTGAAACACATTTAAAAAAAAAAAAATCATTTGAAATTCAATAAAAAAGCAAAGGTTAAACATTGGTAATAGATAAGAAAACACAATTTATCATCTGTATACAAAACAGACTTAACCTACACAAACATTAGAAATGCTAAAGTTATAGTTCTAACTTAAAGTTATAATTTGCTCCAGACCATAAACTTACTATGACTTGGGCACCTTAGTACAGAGTGTTGTGAACTCGCTAGACAGACTACATGAACTATAACTTGTGCCTTCCCCATGCACAGCTTATTCCCTTTGATATTACATCATTTACACCACATTAAATCACAGTATTCATAGCAACATTTAAAACAGCTCACATTACATCATTTGTGAGAACACTATGCATGGTGACAGGTTATAGTGGGGTGGGTATGGAAAGCTGGACCTGCGTTGGTCACCGTCTTCCTCAATCCACTTTTGTTGCATTGGGCCTCACTCCAAATCCCTGATTGTGTCTCAAAGTGCTGTGCTTGGTGAGTGGCATGTGCAGGAAGACCTGTAATGGACACCATTTGCCTCGCTCTACTTTCGTGGGGTTGGAGCTTCCCCCAAATCACCTATTGTAGTTGGAAATGTTGGTATGGGAGAGTGGAATGGGTGCCTTTGTGGCCAGGAGTACTGAGTTAGGTGTGTGCAGTAACCTGGACCGGTGATGGGCACCCTCCACCTCACTCTACTTTTGCTACTATTGCCCTGTCTTGGGCACTCTCCACCTGACTAATCTATTGCTGGCATTGTTGCACTTCCTCAGCTCCTTGATTGTGGTCCAGAGTGCTGGGATTGGTGAGTAGGGTGTGTACAGAAAATCTGAAACGGTGTTGGGCACCCTCGGCCTCAATTTGCTGCCATTAGAAAAAGGCCACAAATTCCAGATTGTGCTCAAAGTCCTGGTATGAGTAAGTAGGTTGTGAGCAGAAACCTGGACCTGTGATGGGTACCTTTCACCTTGCTGCGCTATTGCTGGTGTCAAGGAGCTCCTCTAAATCCCGGATTGTGTCCCGGGGTGCTGGTATGTGTGAGTGGGGAGTGTGCAGAAACCTGCATCTATGTTGGGTACCCTTCACCTCACTCACTTTTGCTGCCATTGGAGGGCTCCCCAAATTCCTGATTTTGGCCTTGGTGTGGCTGAATGAAGTGAGTGTAGAAACTGGGCCTGTGCTGGCCACCCTCAGATTCAATCTACTTTAGCTGCCGGTGGGATGCTCCCCTAATTCCTGAATGTAATCTGGAGTGCATGCATTGTTGAGTGGGGAGTGTGTAGAAACCTGGACCTGAGTGGGGCACTCTCAACCTCAATCCACTTTGGCTGGCATTGGGGGTGCATCACCAAATCTCTGATTGCTGCCGGGAGTGCTAAGCTGGATGAGTGGGGTGTGTTGAAACCTGGACCTGTGTTGCGCACAGTTCGCTTCATCACACTTTTTCTACCATTGGAGAACTCCTCAAATCCCTGATTGTGTCCCAAAGAGCTTGGAGCGTGAGCAAAAATCTGGACCTGCACTGGGCACACTCCAACTCACTCCATTTTTGCTGGTGTTGGAATGCTCCACTAATTCCTGATTGTTGCCTTGAGCGCTGGTATTGTTGAGTGGGGAGTGTTCAGAAACATGGATCTTCATAGGGCACCTTCTTCCTAACTTTTGCTTGTGTTGTGGTGGTCCTCTAATTCCCTGATTGTAGCACAGATTGCTGATATGGTTGAGTGGGGAGTGTGAGAAAACTTGGACCTGTGACAGGCACCATACACCTCACTCCACCTTTGGAGCTGACAAGGTGCACCACCAAGTCCTGATTGCGGACCGGAGTACTTGTGTGAGTAAATGGAATATGTGTATGATATTTGACCTACATGGGGAAATCGCTGCCAGGTTCCACTGTTGCTGGAGTAGGGGGGGTCCCCAAATCCTTTGATTGCAGCATCAGTGCTGGGATGGATATGTTGGGTGGGCGTAAACTTGGCCACCCTCACCTCGGCACAGTTTTCCTGACTTTACGCGCTCCCTCAAATCCGTAATTGTAGTCTGGTGTGTTGATATTGGTGAGTGGGGGATGTGCTTAACCCTGTACTTGCTTTCAGCCCTCTTTGCATCATTCTACTTTTGCTGACATTGGAGGGCTCCCCAAATTCTTGATCGTGGAACTGCTATAGTTAAGTTGAGTGTGTGCAAAAACCTGGACCTGCACTGCTAACCCAATGACTCACTAAACTTTTGCTGCAGTTGAGATGTTCATGTAATTGATAATTATTGATTGTGCACCCTAGTGCTGGTATAGTTGAGTGGGGAGTGTGCAGAAATCTGGAACTGCATTGGGCAACAGCCACCTCACTACACCTTTGGTAGCAATGGGGGGCTTTCACAAATCCCTGATTGTGGACCTGAATGCTGTTGTGGGTGAGTGATGTGTGAGCATGAACTTTGTCCTGCATAGGACACACTATGACCCCCCTTCACTTTTGGTGGTATTAGGGCATGTCCGCATATCCCTGACTGTTGACAAGAGTACTGGGATGAGGCAGTGGGGTGTATGCATAAACCTGAACCGCCGGCTTACGCCTTCCACCTTCTGCCTTCGTAGCAGGAGGAGTCACCCAAACCTGTTTCCTTCCTGCCTGCTCCAGCGCAGAGAGCGCCCGAAGACCCCCTTCCAATACCAGACGTTGCCGGCCCTTCAGACCAGACCGAACCGGACTGCATTGACCAGCAGCCCAAGGGGTGGGGTCAGCTGGTAGTTTCACTTTCGCGTCTCCTGGTGCAGGATAAACGTATCCTGCGGCTCCTGCATCATGGGACGCAGGTGAGCGGCGTGCGGGAAAAGCCTGGGCCCAGGGCAGGCCCATCATCCCCATCAGAGCTCGGAGGAGGCTGGGCCACAACTCTTTTGCCTGACCCCCAGGTGAAGGTACTGGACCCCCCTGCCCTTGTCCCGCACTGCCTCCTGCCCCTGCGCTGCCTGCTGTCCCTCCCCTGCTTGCTGTCCCTGTGCTGCTTGCTGTCCCTGCACTGCCTGCTATCCCTGCCCCTGCGCTGCCTGCTGTCCCTGAGTTGCCCGCTGCCCCTGCACTGGCAGCTGTCCCTGCGCTGCCTGCTGTCCCTTTCCCTGCGCCACCTGCTGTCCCTGCACTGCCCGCTGTCCCTGCACTACCTGATGTACCTGTCCTTGCATTGCCTGCTGCCCCTGCGCTGCCTGTTGTCCCTGTGCTGCCTGTATCCCTGCCTCTGTACTGCCTGCTGTCCCTCCCCCTGTGCTGCCTGCTGTCCCTACGCTACCTGCACTTGGACCAGCTACCAGGACCACATTTTGAAGTGAGTAGGTGCTCCCCCAAATCCTTCATTGAGGACCCAGAATGCTGTTGAGAGTGAGTGTGGTATATGTGTGAACTTTCAACTGAGTTTTGCACACTCTTCCTCGCTCCACTTTTGCTGGTGTTCAGATGCATCCCCACAACCCTGATTGTGGCCCTTAGTACTAGGATGGGTGAGCAAGTTGTGAGTAAACCTAGACCTGCATGGAACACCCTCAACCTTGCCATTGGCGAGTTTCCTCACATCACTAATGGTAGTCCGTGGTGCTGATATGGGTGAACAGAGTGTGTGCAGAGACCTGGACCTGCGTTGGGCAACCGTCTAGTCACCCTACTTTTACAACTGTTGGAGTACTCCCAAAATCCCTGATTGTGGCCCAGAGTGCCGGAATGGCTGAATTGAGTATATGTGGAACCCTGACCGGGGCTGGACACCCTCCAACTCACTAAAATGTTGCTGCTGTTGATATCCCTCTCTAATTCCTTATTGTGGACCAGAATTCTGGTACATTTGATTGGGGAGTGTGCAGAAACCTGCATCTGTGTTGGGCACTATCTGCCTCACTTCACCTTTTATGGCATAGTTACTCTTCCCCCAATTCATCAACTTAGGACCAACGTGATGTTGTAGATCAGTGTGGTGTGCATGAGAACTTTGACCTGCTTGGGGCACACTCTGCCTCGCATTACTTATGCTGGCATTTGAGCATGTCTCCTCATCCAATTGGGACCCGGAGTGTGGTGTGTGTGTGTAAAACTGGACCTGCATTGGGCACCCTCAACCTAGATCCACTTTAACTGCTGTTGGGGTCCTCCCCCAAATCCCTGATTGTAGGTGGATCTGCTAGTATGGGTGAGTAGGAAGTGCGGGGAAACCGGGACCTGCGTTTGGTACTCTTAGTCACACTCTGCATTTGCTGGCATTGGTGAGCTTCCATAAATCTCTTATTGTTTCCAGGAGTGCTGGTATGGTGACTGGGGAGTGTACATAATACCTGGACCTCCATTGGGAATCCTCCACCTCACTTCACTTTTGCTGGCAATGCGGCACTCCCCCAAGTCTCTGATTGTGGCCCAGACTAAGAGTATCGGTTAATGGGGTGTGTGTGGAAACCTGGACTTCCATTGGCACCCTCAACCTAGATCCATTTTTGAAGGCATTGGGGTGCTCACCCAAACCGCTGATTGAGGCACAGGGTGAGGGAATGAGTGAGTAGGGTGTGTGCAGAAACTTGGATCATGTTGATCACCCTCCACCTAACTCAGTTTTGCTAGCATTGGCAAGCTCCATACAATTCTTGAACTGGTGTGGGTGACTGCATTGTAAACAAAATCCCAGACCTGCATTGAGCACCATCCGTCTCACTCTACTTTTGATGGCAATGGGGAGCTTCCCCAAATCCCTGAATGTGACCTGGCATGGTGGTATGGCTGAGAGGTTTGTGCGCAGACACCTGAACTTGTGTTGGAATGCCTCCTCCTCACTCTACTATTACTGGGGTTGGGACACTCCCCCAAATGCTATATTGTGGCCTGAAGTGCTGGTATAGGTGAGTGAGTTGTGTGCGGAAATATGAACCTGCCTTGAGCATCCTTAGACTCACTACTTTTGATGGCATTGGAGAGCTCCTTCAAATCACTGATAGAGGCACAGAGTGGCAGTGGGGGAGAAAAGTGGACCTCCGTGAGGTACTATTGCCTAACTAAGGGGGTCATTACGATGGCGGGCGGACTGGAGTCCGCCCACCATCGTGGTGGGGATCGGGACCGCCCGCCATGCATGCGGCAGTCCCGCACTACTAATTAGGATGCGACTGCCACCATGGCGGTCGCATCTTGCTATTTAACATTGCGGCAAGTGCTGTTGACTGCCGCGATGCCAGAAAAGCAGGTTGTGCATTTCACTGCACTACGTGGCAGGCACCACACAGTGCCTGGCACTTAGTGCTGTGAAATGCAGGCACACCTCCCCCCAACACAAGGGGGCCCGTAACGGGCCCCCGAAACACATCCCCGCCAGCCTTTCCATGGCGGTTTTGCCGCCATGGAAAGGCTGGCTGTAGCCAGCATCCTAATTTGCCTAGCACCGCCACCATTTTAGCCTATCTGGACTGTCCGCCAGGCAATCGTAACGATTGTCTGTGGCGGTTCCGTGGCGGGCGGCCTTTGCTTCCACCAAGGTCGCAGTCTGGATCCCCCCGCCATCGTAATGTGGCGGGGGGAAAATCGCGGTCCGATGGCGGAAGGCCCGCCACCGCAAGGCTGGCGGTGGCGGGCCTTCCACCATCATAATGACCCCCTATATTTTTGATGCTGTTGGGGCACTTTCTCAAATTCTCGACTACAGCCAGGAGTGCTGGAAAGGGTGAGTGGGGTGGGGGTGAAAACCTGGATTTGAGCTGAGCACTCTCATACTCACACTACTTTTGCTAGCATTGGGAAAAATGTTGTTGTCGGTGAGTGTGGTGTGGGCATGAAATTTTACCTGCATGGTGCACACTCTGCCTTGCTCCACTTTTGCTGGCATTGGGGTGTATCTGCATATCCCTGACTCTGGCACTTAGGGCCCCATTACGATGGCGGGCGGACTTTGTCCGCCCGCCACCGTAACGGAAAATGGGACCGACCACCAGAGGTGCGGCGGTCCCACGAGGCAAATTAGGATGCGCCCGCCACATTGGCGGGCGCATTCTGGCCTTTAACATTGCGGACGGGGCTGCTGGGTGCAGCTCCGTCCGCAATGTTAAAAGTGCATGGTTTGCATTGCCATGCACAACGTGACAGGCACCGCGCGGTGCCTGCCACCTTGTGTATGGCAATGTAGGGGGGTACCATAGGTACCCCCCAAGTGCAGCCCCCCACCTCCCCAACCCCCCGGGGGCCCGTAGCATTTTCCGCCGCCGTGGAAAGGCATTTAAATTTGCACATCATAATATGGATGGCGCCACCATGTTATGCCCCAGATCCGCACGGCAGGCAATCGTAACGATTGCCTGCCGGCGGAAAAGCGGCGGACGGTCTTTCCGTCCACCGCTGTACCCCCGCCATACTAATATGGCGGGGGTAAATCAGGTATTTAAATATATATATATATATATATAAAATAAAATAATATATATTAAATATATTAAATATTAATATTAATTTTAACAAAACAAATTAAATTTAATATACATTTTAATAAAATAAAACAAATAAACTTAATTTATAAAAATAAACACACAAACATAATAATTTATACATATATATATTTATTTACTTTTAAATAATTAATAAACTATTATCTTTAATTTATTTTAAAACTTTAAAATTGTATACAAATAAAATATATATATCAATAATTTAAAATATAAAAAAACATTCTAAAATAATTTAAGATATTAAACTATTAAAATAATATTTAAACTTAAATTTCCCAATACAATCAGTGCAACAGTAGGGAAAATGTTGGATAGCAAAATAATTAAATGTACTATTCCAACTCCAGTGAGTGCAACAGTAAGGAAAAGGTTGGATAGCGGAGGGGTAAAAATTACTATTCCCACTATAGTGTCTGCAACAGAAGGGAAAGTGTTGGATAGCGGAGGGGTAAAAATTACTATTCCCACTCCAAACAGTGCAACAATAGGGAAAGTGTTGGATAGCGTAGCGGTAAAATTACTATTCCCACTCCAGTGTGAGCAACAGTAGGGAAAGTGTTGGCTAGCGGAGGGGAAAAATTACTATTCTCAATCCAGTGAATGCAACAGTAGGGAAAGTGTTGGATAGCGGAGAGGTAAAAATTACTATTCCCACTCCAGTAAGTGCAACAGTAGGGAAAGTGTTGGATACCGGAGGGGTAAAAATTACTATTCCCACTCCAGTTAGAGCAACAGTAGGGAAAGTGTTGAATAGCGGAGGGGAATAAATTACTATTCCCACTCCAAACAATGCAACAGTAGGGAAAGTGTTGGATAGCAAAGAGACAAAAATTACTATTCAAACTCAAACAGGTGAAACAAAAACTAAAAAACATTAAAAATTATAAAAAAATCTTTAAAAAATAAACAATATTTAGAAATGACAAATCAAATATATTAAATATATAAAATTTAAAAATATTATAATATTAATTACATATAAAAAAACTACAAATACTGTGGGGCCGATTCCGATCTCGGTCGGAGGCGCACCCAATACCATTCGGTCGGGAAAAAAGCCATGCGAATGCCTGTTTCCCGACCGATCCGTACAGCAGTCCGAACGAGTAAGTACGATGCGCACAACAGCACAGAATCCGGCTGAGTCGTACTCACCCAATCCAGGTCCTGTTCTCCGACCGAGGCGAATCCGGAAACGCTGAATCGAGTCGCACGGAAGGGAAAATGCAGCTCCGTCCGGCCGAACAAGTACGATGCGCTTTCCGTACGCGCCGAACCCGTCGCTACGCACGGCACGTCAAAGCATCCGGGAGAGGCGCACATAAGCTCCGATTCGCACCACAACACGATCCACGGCTACGACGCGAAGCGACGAGGACGACGCGAAGCAACGAGAAGGACGAACGACACGAACCAACCATGAATCCCTTCGTCCCGATCATACCAATATTCTACATTTACTACCGGAACAGGCACGGACGCGTACGGCGCAGAAGGTAAGTCAGACACCAACCACAAAACACATACAACACGTACACGACACATCACACACACACAGAGGGATGCAGAATTTACTTACACCAGCAACAGCAGCACCATAGGGGCGGGATGCCCATCACCAATGCCACATATGCACACAGGGGCCTGAATGCGCACCACCACCCCTACCCAGGGGGGCCGGATGCCTACCACTACTACCACCCTTAGCCAGGGGGTGCCAGATGCCTACCACTACTACCACCCTAAGCCAGGGGGCTGGATGCCAACCACCACTACCACCCTTAGCCAGGGGGTGCCAGATGCCCACCACCACTACCGCCCTTAGCCATGGGGGTGCCAGATGCCTACCACTACTACCACCCTTAGCCAGGGGGGCTGGATGCCTACCACTACTACCACCCTCACCCAGGGGGCTGGATGCCTACCACTACTACCACCCTTAGCCAGGGGGTGCCAGATGCCCACCACCACTACCACCCTTACCCAGGGGGCTGGATGCCTACCACTACTACCACCCTTAGCCAGGGGGTGCCAGATGCCTACCACTACTACCACCCTAAGCCAGGGGGCTGGATGCCAACCACCACTACCACCCTTAGCCAGGGGGTGCCAGATGCCCACCACCACTACCACCCTTAGCCATGGGGGTGCCAGATGCCTACCTCTACTACCACCCTTAGCCAGGGGGGCTGGATGCCTACCACTACTACCACCCTCACCCAGGGGGCTGGATGCCTACCACTACTACCACCCTTAGCCAGGGGGTGCCAGATGCCTACCACCACTACCACCCTTACCCAGGGGGGCTGGATGCCTACCACTACTACCACCCTCACCCAGGGGGGCTGGATGCCTACCACTACTACCACCCTCACCCAGGGGGGCTGGATGCCTACCACTACTACCACCCTTACCCAGGGGGCTGGATGCCTACCACTACTACCACCCTTACCCAGGGGGCTGGATGCCCACCACCACTACCACCCTTAGCCATGGGGGTGCCAGATGCCTACCACTACTACCACCCTTAGCCAGGGGGGCTGGATGCCTACCACTACTACCACCCTCACCCAGGGGGGCTGGATGCCTACCACTACTACCACCCTTAGCCAGGGGGTGCCAGATGCCCACCACCACTACCACCCTTACCCAAGGGGGCTGGATGCCTACCACTACTACCACCCTTAGCCAGGGGGTGCCAGATGCCTACCACTACTACCACCCTAAGCCAGGGGTGCCAGATGCCCACCACCACTACCACCCTTAGCCATGGGGGTGCCAGATGCCTACCACTACTACCACCCTTAGCCAGGGGGGCTGGATGCCTACCACTACTACCACCCTTACCCAGGGGGGCTGGATGCCTACCACTACTACCACCCTTAGCCAGGGGGTGCCAGATGCCCACCACCACTACCACCCTTACCCAGGGGGCTGGATGCCTACCACTACTACCACCCTTAGCCAGGGGGTGCCAGATGCCTACCACTACTACCACCCTAAGCCAGGGGGCTGGATGCCAACCACCACTACCACCCTTAGCCAGGGGGTGCCAGATGCCCACCACCACTACAACCCTTAGCCATGGGGGTGCCAGATGCCTACCACTACTACCACCCTTAGCCAGGGGGGGCTGGATGCCTACCACTACTACCACCCTCACCCAGGGGGGGCTGGATGCCTACCACTACTACCACCCTTACCCAGGGGGGGCTGGATGCCTACCACTACTACCACCCTCACCCAGGGGGGGCTGGATGCCTACCACTACTACCACCCTCACCCAGGGGGGGCTGGATGCCTACCACTACTACCACCCTTACCCAGGGGGGGCTGGATGCCTACCACTACTACCACCCTTAGCCAGGGGGGGCTGGATGCCTACCACTACTACCACCCTTACCCAGGGGGGCTGGATGCCTGTCACTACTACCACCTCTACCCATGGGGGGCTGGATGCCTACCACCAACACCACCCCCACTCATAGGATGGACAATGCATGACACAACCAGCATACCACAACCTAGGGAATGCAAGAAAAAGATATCCCCCAACACCATGACAAGCGTGTGTAGACTGTGTCAAATGCCTACAACACTGAACATGACTTTGAACATACAATGTGACCCCCTAGCACATGTGCCACACATATATGTGTGTGGCCCCCACAATGCAAGCAGGCCATGACCATTGTGGCAATGGGGTCCAAACCCCCATCATCACAGTGACCAAAAGGTAAGTGTTGACAAAGAAAGAGCTGCAACTGCCAAACTGCATGGATGATTCCTGGTCACAGAACATAAAACACATCAGTGGCAAAGTAGTGCATGTGTCCCATTGCAACATAAATTGGGGGAGCCAAATACTGCAGTGCAAATAAGACATACCTTTGGCCATGTGCAGACAAACAACACCCATGGGGGCTGACACTGTCAACATTCATCAATGACACAATGACAGAAGTGACCATCAGAATGCAGACCCACATATTTGCACCAATGGGCACACAAATGCAGATACCCTGTGGAGACTGTAGATGTGAGGTGAACAGATACCATACCATGGCAGCAATGGGACACACAAACCATGATCATTGTGCTGACCGATGACCTAGGAGTCCCAGGGACAGCAGGGGAAACCCACCAAACTACATACAGCCAATGGCACACCCAAGATATGCCAATGCAGTGGTGCAGATGCACAAACACAAACAGGCAGACCCACACTGCACATCATACATAACAGGTGAGGGGGTGCCAGTGTCCCCAGGCAACCACAGAACACATGAGGAGACCTGAATACCAATCATACAGATGTGCATACAGTGCCACACAAAGGTAACTCATGGATCCAAATCCCCAATGTGGGCAAGCAGGCATTGTCAGATGAGAGGGAGCACAAATCACACATGTCACACAGGCACGTAGGAACAGCAACTGACACAGCAAGACACAGACACACCACAGCACTACCCCCAGGGCCCCCACAATGTGGTGACCTTGGGCTGCATTACAATCCCACTGTGATGACAAAGCTAAATGTCGTTCACACTGTGAACCACAGTCATGTGTCCTGAGCAACAAACTACCATCACACCTACACAAGCACAAATCAATCAGCATGTCCAGTAAGCCAAGGCCAACATGGAGGCAGGGGCCTAGCCGGGCAACAACTCTCATCTGCACACACTCAACACCACACCCCTCGACCTCCAACAATGTGCAGCAGTGAAGCACACATGCACTGGTGACATTGCACATGCACCCATGACTATTCCAGGGTGGTGGGTGGGAACCAAGGTGCAGAAACACATCACACATGGCCACTCAACAAGACTCCTGAATGTCTGACACACTGCACACTACGCTGTACATGGACATGACGGCAATAC
Organism: Calotriton arnoldi; assembly: GCA_963921515.1. Classification (NCBI taxonomy): domain Eukaryota; kingdom Metazoa; phylum Chordata; class Amphibia; order Caudata; family Salamandridae; genus Calotriton; species Calotriton arnoldi. Next base: position 17,119 of record CAWUFW010025640.1, read on the forward strand.
CACACCAACCAATGGGATCCCAGCCACAGTCACACACCAATGAAGAAGCCAAGGTCACCCACAAAGAACACACATAGACAACAACCAACATTGCAGCCCGGACCCTGAGGAGTGCCAGCAGTCACACACACAACGTGTCACAATCACTGAAAGATAACACAAACTGGAAATCACATGACAGGGGCAAACAACAAGTGCCAAGGGGAAACCTGACTGTGACCCATCTGCGTCTGCACACAAACTCAGCCCTGACAGCAAACACACCTATGGGTGACACCCTGATGACCAGTAATGTGCCATGCACCCACATCACAGAGAACCCAGGGAGAATACTTTGGGGGAACATAGGTCAACTCAGCAAGCATCACAAACAGGTACAACACTAGGGATCACAGCATGCACAGCTAAACGGAAGTGAACACACAGACATGCACATACAACACACACCTTGGGCGCAGGCAATGTCACAGGAGTACACACTGCCATGAGGGGACTCCACTCCTGTGTGAGGAAAGCTGTGCCATATGTTGCCTCAGTAGGGCCCCATCATGTCAGCTGAGCACTTGGTCACACAATCAACAATTATCACCAAATGAGGGCTCCCGTCACATCAGCCTGGTCATGGAAGTGCCAACGAAATCATCAGCACAGATCCAACACACTTATATAGCAATGTTGCACTGACAACACAGATGAGTCCTTCCCCATTGATGCCCAAACCTGCATGTCCAGTGGAGATGGCCACACGGTCAGGGAAGTAGACAAATTGAACAATGGCAGGCACAACAGATGTTCAGGGGTGGAAGCCACAGATGTGAAATAGCTAATCTAAGTAGGAAATCCCATTGCCAAATACTGAACACATGACACCCTCAGATGCTGCTATGGATGACATGGATACACCACAGGATAGGACACATTCCCCCTGGACCACATGGGTTCCTGCACAGTAACACTTCATTATCATGAGACCAAATATCACCATCACTGCAGCAAGGGCATGGTTAGCATCATCAACAACATGTACATCAGAAGCAAAAGCACTAGAGAACAGAAAGTTGCTTTATTCAGCATATGTGTGTAATGAAAACAAAGTCCAGAAAAAACACAAAGGCCAATGGCCAGTCCATTGTCAAAGTCCAAACAGGGTGACAGTGGCAGATGTCACCCTACGCATGCCTGCACAAAACCAGGGACAATACACTAGGAGGGGCAACCGGGGGGGCAGGCCAGGCACCGCAGGGACAGGATCAGGGCTCACCAGGAGGAAGCAGGGAAGGGGTGGTGGGTGCTGGAGAGCCACTGACAACTGCAGTGGAGGTGTCTGACATGGTGTGTGCCGGCACAACTGGGGGCATGACTCAGATGTTGTGGGTGCCGGCACGACTGCAGTGGACCCTGCAGATGGAGTGGACAGGTCCGCCACTGCAGTGCCCAAGTCAGACAGGGTGGTAGTGGACTCCACTGCAGTGCCTACCACCAGGGGAGGAGAATGGGGAACAGGCAAGGTGGGCTGGACAGAGGGGGAGGACACCCTCACCACATCAGTGGCACAGACAAGCGCAGCGGGGGTTTGGTGCCGGGAGAGCAAGTGGCAGGGGGAGAAGGCCGGATCCTCTTGGGGATGGTATATCTGTGGGTGGGGGAACCTGGGGCAGGGTGTGGTGGGGGCACCTGTGGAGTGGGGGCCTGAGGGATGGAGGAAGGAGACCTGGTGCCTGAGCTGCAGGGCGGCGGCGGGGTCTTGCTCTTACGACTCCGGGGGATTTGCGGGTGGGGGCCTCAGTCTGTCTGCGCCTGGGGGAGGGTGTCCGGGGGCGAGGGGCACTCTGCTCCGTGTGGGTGGGCTTCCTCTTCCCCCTGAATGCTGTATCAGCTGGATCGGAGGGGAAGAGGCCGAGGTCACTGAGGAAGAGCCGCTGGGTCTTTGGGGTTGCAGGTGAGGCAAGGGAGGGTGCTTTGGAGAGAGAGGCAACTGAGGACTGCGCAGTGCTCGTGGATGCGTGTGTGTGTTCCAGGGCCCCATCCCCTGTGAGTCTGGTTTCAGTCCCCTGACTGTGCGTGCGTGTGCGTTTTGTTTGTGGCGTGTGTGTCTGTGTGCTGGATGTGTGTGTGCTGGTGTATGCCTGTGCCGGTGTGTGTGTGCTTGGGACGGGTAAGGTGCTGGGGAGTGTGGATGGAGCAGAGGCAGGAGGGGTGAGGGACTGTCTGAGGAGGGACACTGCTGCCGTCAGGGAGGAGTCCATGGACCTATTGCCCCTCTGTAGGTCAGACATGCCCGATGAGATGCCCTCCATGAACGACACCAGCTGAGTCAACAGAGTGGTGTGTGCATGGAGGACACTCAGCATTGCTGTCTGCCCTACATGGAGCTGGCGAAGTAAGTACACAGACTCCTCACTCAGGGCAGCAGGGGACACAGGGGCAAGGGGTGCGGTGCCTGGCACGAAGGAGACACGCTCCCGAACACGGGAGCCTCCATGGACCTCTGGAATGGGAGGCGATGGGAGGGCGGTGGTGGTGGTGGCGGGGACAGCAATACTAGCTGGGGTGTGGTGGCTGCTGACACCCGCCTCCACAAGGGAGTCATCCTCCGAGCTGCTGTGGTCCTCAGCTGAGGTGGATGGTGCTGAGGACTCCTCGGTGTGGCTCCCCTCGCCCTCCGTGCCACTGGGTCCCTCCGACCACTCATCGGCTGCTGACCCAGTCTGGCTCTGCAGCTCCTCCTGGTCCGTGGAGCTGTCCCTCCTGTGGCCGTGGATGTATCTGCAAACAATTAGGGAAACAGACAAACACCAGTCACCTGCACTGACCGCACACACCACAGTAAGTACAGCACATCACAGAGCAAGCCCTGGCATCCTTAGTTGAACATTGCCAAAAGTGCTCACACAGATTAGGAGAAGCCAATTGTCAGTCTGATGGTCAACCATGGCACTCACATCCCTCCTGGCCTTGCACCCATCTGTCTGGTGCCTGTTGGATGGTAATACCCCAGTGTGGACACATGCACCACCTACACAGTTGTTGGACATTGCAGAGAACACAGTGAAGTATGTGAACATGCACACATCACATCTCTTGCCACTGAGGCCGAGGTCACAGAGGAAGAGCCGCTGTGACTTTGGGGTTGCAGGTGAGGCAAGGGAGGGTGCTTTGGAGGGAGAGGCAACTGAGGACTGCGCAGTGCTTGTGGATGCGTGTGTGTGTTCCAGGGCCCCATCCCCTGTGAGTCTGGTTTCAGTCCCCTGACTGTGCGTGCGTGTGCATTTTGTTTGTGGCGTGTGTGTCTGTGTGCTGGACGTGTGTGTGCTGGTGTGTGCCGGTGTGTGTGTACTTGGGACGGGTAAGGTGCTGGGGAGTGTGGATGGAGCAGAGGCAGGAGGGGTGAGGGACTGTCTGAGGAGGGACACTGCTGCCGTCAGGGAGGAGTCCATGGACCTATTGCCCCTTTGTAGGTCAGACATGCCCGATGAGATGCCCTCCATGAACGACACCAGCTGAGTCAACAGAGCGGTGTGCGCATGGAGGACACTCAGCATGGCTGTCTGCCCTACATGGAGCTGGCGAAGGAGGTGCACAGACTCCTCACTCAGGGCAGCAGGGGACACAGGGGCAGGGGTGCGGTGCCTGGCCCAAAGGAGACACGCTCCCGAACATGGGAGCCTCCACGGACCTGGGGAATGGGAGCCGATGGGAGGGCGGTGGTGGTGCTGGTGGTGGCGGGGACAGCAACACTAGCTGGGGTGTGGTGGCTGCTGACACCCGCCTCCATAAGGGAGTCATCCTCCGAGTAGCTCTGGTCCTCAGCTGAGGTGGATGGTGCTGAGGACTCCTCGGTGTGGCTCCCCTCGCCCTCCGTGCCACTGGGTCCCTCCGACCACTCCTCGGCTGCTGACCCAGTCTGGCTCTCCGGCTCCTCCTGGTCCGTGGAGCTGTCCCCTTCCGTGGCCGTGGATGTATCTGCAAACAATGGGGAAACAGACAGACATCAGTCACCTGCACCAAACGCACACACCACTGTGAGCACAGCACATTACAGAGCAAGCCCTGGCATCATTAGTTGTACACTGCTAAAAGTGCCCTAACTGAACAGGAGAAGCCAATTGTCAGTCTGATGCCAACCATGGCACTCACATCCCACATGGCCTTGCACCCATCTGTCTGGTGTCTGTTGGATAGCAACACCCCAGTGTGGACACATGCACCAACTACACAGTAGTTGGACAGTGCAGAGGACACGGTGTAGCATGTGGACATGCACACATCACAACTCTTGCCACTGAGTCAGTACAGGTTTCCGGATGAAAGGGACGCCCAGAGTCAAATAGGAAATGCATGTGATGCATACCAGCGACAGACACCATGATGCACCCATGTCCTGATTGCCATCGCCACAATGGTGTGTATGTAGCACATGTCACTCCCCTGCAGGATCACCAATAAGTAGACACATGCCATGGCGGAGGCATGACTGCTAAGTCATACATCACTGTCTCAGTGATGTATGACTTGGCAGCCAGACAACAACACTCTGCACTGTGTCACAATAGTAGGTCATGGGGAATGCAAGTCCTGGAGCTGCACAAGTGCACATGTACATCCCCACACAACACATCATCTTAACCCTCATCTGTCCAGGTCATACCGATTGGACATATGGGAGACCTGTGACACTACCCTCTGAACCTGAGCCCCTCACAATCTGCTGTGAATGGGGAACAGCTGCCTGAACTTCACATTCGCATACCCCAGTCTGCACGGGCAGCTGATCAAACACCTATGTGACACACAAGTATCGTCTCCTATGGTCACATCTCCAGTGGCATGCTGAGCCCCTACAGAGAAACACCCCAGCAGTCCTGGCAACAAATCCACAGCACACTGACACAGAGGCAGACACCTGAGGGGTCAAATCACTGCGCACAATGTGTCAGCTGATACACGGGAGTGGGAGTACAGAGTGCATTGCATGGCCTGGAGTAGGCATGACTGTCCTGCCCCACATGAATGAGGGATGAGCCCTGGACAGTGGATAGCTGGCTATGTATGTGTGACACACGTAATCTGCACACTCCTGGGGCCCAAACATTGTTCCCACCTGCTGCATAGGTGTGTGCCACATACCCCAGGCACATGTGGTGGCTCAGCTCAGCAAGTGGACCGCATATCAAAGCAACACGCAGATTACATGTCCGAACACAGGCGTTGTGTGAAAAATGGACCCACCCATGATGCCCACAACAGAGTTAGGGAAACAGATGCTGTCCCCCACCTTTAGTGAAGCAAACTGCAAGGACACAGTCCCAAGTGACACAATTCCCTGAATGTAAGGGCCACACCTGGGTATCAGATGAGGAGTGGGCAGTGCACAATAGAGGGACATGGCTCCTGGACAACATGACTGCTGTACTGTGGCAGTTTAACCAGGCCAGAGGAGGGCACATAGCATGTAATACAGAGTTCACAGTGCAGTCTTTGACTCACCCCCTCCTTGCTGCTGTCTGGCCTTCAGCTGCCCATCCAGGTCTGGAAACACCACCGCCAGGATCTGGAGCATGTGGGGGTCAGGGTCCGTGTTCCGCCCCTCCTGCGAGGAGGCGACAGCTTCAGCTGGACCCGTGCAATCCTCCGGGTCCAGCCCCGAAGGTCCTGCCACCTCTTCTGGCAGTTGCGGATCCGGCGCTTGTAGGCCCCCACGGACCGGACAGCCCGGACGATGTCCTTCCAGATTTCCTGCTTCCGATGGGCATTAACCTGTCAGGATGACAAAGTGAAAAGGCCATTACTACACATGCAACATAACCGTGCATGACACAGTTGTATATACATGTCTCATTCACAGGGGCACATGATGTACACAGGCAGTGCAACGCTGCCCATGGACAGTTTGCCAGACGTCACTACATGGTATCATTGCATGGGAAGTAAAACCTTGTTCAAATGCACTGTCACTGCACCATACCTGTCCAGTGCATGTCACTACACACTATGGGGGGTGACAACTACTTAGTGAGCCTGCTAGCCAGTGGCGTGCAGACTCTCAGCCTTGCTAGTCAGACAAAATGCACATTCAGAAAGGCAGTGCACAGAACACTCACCTGCTCCCCTGGTGTCCCATACAGCTTGCTGTACTGTGGAAGTAGGCTGTCCAGCAGGGCCTGGTTCTCCTCAAGGCTGAAGGCTGGGGCTCTCTCCACAGTACGTGCCATTGCAGGGTCCAGAAGGGCAGAGACAGCAGCAGTGCAGTGGCAGATGTCGTCCTGGAGCATGTAGTGCAGGCAAGTGAGCTCTCAGGGGAACAGCCAGCAATATATATGTGCTGGAGAGGCAGATACTGTCCCTTGTGTCCAAAGTGATAGGTCCAAGTCGTTTGCATCTTCTGAATCTGGCCAATCCATGGAATAGCAGCACCAATACACGCCCACAGCATCCTTCAAATCTTCAACTTCATGACATACATGATTTTGCAACATTGTTGTGGGTGACCAACTGAATTTCCAGCAACCGACTCGTTCGAATTTCGAAAACGCGTCCGTTGCCAGGCTAGGCCATTGTCAATGGGTGCGCACCGATCGGTCCATTGCTGATCAACGCGTACAGGGGTACAACGCGTACCCGCACACATTGAATGCAATGGGCCGGCCGGGGGCACCGATCGGTCCATTGCGGTACTACGCGTACAGGGGTACAACGCGTACCCGCACACATTGAATGCAATGGGCCGGCCGGGGGCACCGATCGGTCCATTGCTGATCAACGCGTACAGGGGTACAACGCGTAACCGCACACATTGAATGCAATGGGCCGGCCGGGGGCACCGATCGGTCCATTGCGGTACAACGCGTACAGGGGTACAACGCGTACCCGCACACATTGAATGCAATGGGCCGGCCGGGGGCACCGATCGGTCCATTGCTGATCAACGCGTACAGGGGTACAACGCGTACCCGCACACATTGAATGCAATGGGCCGGCCGGGGCACCGATCGGTCCATTGCTGATCAACGCGTACAGGGGTACAACGCGTACCCACACACATTGAATGCAATGGGCCGGCCGGGGCACCGATCGGTCCATTGCGGTACAACGCGTACAGGGGTACAACGCGTACCCGCACACATTGAATGCAATGGGACGGCCGGGGCACCGATCGGTCCATTGCTGATCAACGCGTACAGGGGTACAACGCGTACCTGCACGCATTGAATGCAATGGGCCGGCCGGGGCACCGATCGGTCCATTGCTGATCAACGCGTACAGGGGTACAACGCGTACCTGCACACATTGAATGCAATGGGCCGGCCGGGGGCACCGATCGGTCCATTGCTGTTCAACGCATCCCTGTACAAGTGACTGGCATATGTCACCATGCCTGTCTCAGATGGACATATGCCAGCCACAGATAGCTCCCAGGGAGTAAGGGGCACACCTACAACATGACAGCCTGTCCAAACTGTATGATAAGGCATGTAAGGCTGCATTTCCTATTGTGTGTATGTTGGTGTACATGTTGTCCTGTGGGTGTCACCTGGGGGCAGCCACCCCCAGGCTGTGCACGTGTTCATGGGGACAGGATCCTGGGTGTTACGTGTACATGACCACTGTGATGTGCAACTGTTCATATCTGTGCATGTGCCATGGTCACATTTCATGGTGGTGTATGTGTATGTCATGTCACATACCCCGTGAGTCCCATGTGGGACGGTATGTTTGAGCCAGGGTGTCCCAGTGGCACAATAGTGATGGTCCTCCACAGTCTGTGTGCATGTAGTGTTTACAATGTCTCTGATTTCATGTGCACAATGGGAGACAGTCTCCACATCCACGTTGTGTGTGCATGGACTTTGATGTTGTGCGTGTGTGTGTCACAGACGTCCATGTCTGTCCTGCAGTGGCAAGTGGGACCACTACCTGTGGGGGTCATAGTTGTTTTGCTGTGGTGTATACATGATACTCCATGTAATGCCAGTGTCCATGTGGCAATACAGGGTCCCTGGGAATGTACCTGTCATTGAGCTGTGATGCCTGGGGCACATCTGTCCTCACATGTCACTGTGGGGGTGATTGTGACACAGCAGCAGGAGATGGGAACTGTGACACGGCCTCATGATATCCAATGGGCCAACCTGGGACTTATTGATGCCACTTGTTGAACCGTGATGACAGATGTTGGCCATGTATGTACCATACATGTCCTTACGGAACTGCACACTTCATGTAGTTGTGCCTCATAATGATGTATGTTGGGATATTGAGTGTGTTCAATGCCGCATATGTGGGCTGACTGACAATCTTGCTTTCTTCTCCTCTGCACTGCAGGGCTCCTGCTGTCCATCGACCATTCCCAGACCTGGCAACGATGGTGGAACGGGACAGCATCCGACGGTACCGCTTCACCAGGCAGCTGATTGAGGATTTGGCAGTGCAGTTGGCCCCACATTTGCAGCCTGGCCGGCCGTATCCTACAGTGCTGACCCCCAAGGTGACGGTGATGGCAGCCCTACACTTCTTTGCCACCGGTACCTTCCAACATACTGTGGCGACTGCTGGTGGGATGTCACAGACCATGTTGAGCCGTGTGCTCCGCGATGTTTTGGTGGCAATGTTGCTATTCCTGAACCGGTACATCTATTTCCCTAGATTGCAACGACTCACTGACGTGAAGAGTGACTTCTATGCCCTGGGGAGGATGCCGCATGTCATTGGCTCCATTGATGGGACACATGTGGCTTTGGTACCACCACAGGCCCAGGAGCAGGCCTACAGGAACCGCAAGCACTACCACTCGGTCAATGCACTGGTGGTGTGTCTTGCAGATATGACCATCACACATGTGTGTGCCTGTTTCCCTGGTTCAGCACACGATGCCTTTGTGATGAGGAGTAGTCGCATCCCCAGGATGATGGCACAGATGCAGAACCAGCGTGCCTGGCTTGTCGGTGTGTACTGACTTTGTGCCATTGTGTGTGATCTAATCTGTAGTATTCCGCCCACTTTTCCAAGTCAGCTAATGTGCACTTGTCTGTACGTAGGTGACTCGGGATACCCCAACATGCCGTGGTTGCTGACACCCCTCAGGAACCCTGTGACACCAGCCCAGATGCGCTACAATGAGGCACATGGTCGGACCAGGAGAGTGATTGAGCGGACATTTGGTCTCCTGAAGAGCCGCTTCCGCTGCCTGGACAAGACCGGAGGGTCCCTCCCATATGCCCCTGCGAAAGTGTGCAAGATTATCATCGTCTGCTGCATGCCCCACAACCTGGCAGTGCGGAAGGAGTTGCCTCTCATCCAGGATGACAATGACAAACATCCGCCACCTGTGGAGGATCCTGGCCTGGACCACGATGCCAGTGATGATGATGATGATGATGATGAGGGTGATGTCCGCACAGAGCTCATCACCAACTTCTTTAGCTGAATGTGAGTATCCTGAGGTGTCATGTCAATGATGTGAGTTGGCATGATATGTGTAGGTGGTGCTCTGGTGCTGTTGGAGTGTGTCCATGGGCTACTTGACTGGATGTGTGTAGCGATGTGTGCTTACAGGTGGTCTGTACTCCCCAACAGTGTTGACATGCTAACTTGGTTCTGGGTGGGTATCTTGTAACATGTATTGTGCATGAGTTTTGCTGTTCTGTCCTGTTCTCCATTGCTTTTGACTGTGTGTCATTTCTGTCCTTCACAGGGAACTTTCAGATTCGTTTGGTCAACTGTGTCCACCGACTGACGTGATTGTACTTCCAGGGTGGTAGCTGTTGTGTCCCTACAGGTGATGTGCGCCACACCCATGGACTTCCTTCCTTCTACAGTTGTTGACTGTGTGCCCGCTGCCAGGTGGGATTACCTTGCATCTGTAGTGGTTACGACATGTTGCAACTGTGTAATAAACCTGTGCTTCACTTTGTGATGTGCGTTGTCTGTGGTCACACATTTGACTGCCATTTGCTTACTGCACCTGTGGGCTACTTGACTACAACTGGGAATAGGTGTGGTGTCTGTGCATTGCACCGTCTTCCCTGGCAACATCAGTGTAGGCAATGAGTCAGATGGCCTAGGTGTGTATGTGTTGTGTAGCCCTGGTGGTGTGTCTCCCTCATATGTGTCACGTTGCCTTTACTCACATGCCTGTGTTGTACTTGCTGTTGCAGTTCGCATACACAGTGTAATTTTGCAGTTCATCATCCCCATAACAGCACCCACGTTGGAATCACAACAGAGGCAAGTATGGTGTATTAGTGTGTTTATTGTGATACATTTGTGTGAATAGTGCATAGGATGGGTAGTGCTGTACATATATCTTGCAATCAGAAGTTCCTAGGTGAATTGAAAGTCCTGGTAGACAAAATTCCCAGTATCGGGGCCACAGTTGTCTGAGACATTGGTCCAACTTGTACTCCCCATGCAATGTGTGGGAGTTGTGTTGCCGTCAACAGGGTGAACAGTCTGTGCACAAAGGTGAACATCCAGAACAGGTTCAGGCTTCCTGGGAGTTGCGCTTGGCCATTGGCCTCTCACTTGCCCCTCCTCGGACGACCCCTCTTCTTTGGGGGGGCCCCTCAAGTACAGGCTGCTGCGGTTCAGGGGACTCTCCGCCAGAGTCATCCTCCCTCCCTGTGGCAGTTGCAGTTTGTTCAGCACCAGATGTTGTTGGCACACAGGGAGGTGTGGACTGGTTGCTGTTCATCTGGCGGAGGCATTGTAAAATGTCCCTGTGCACCGACGTCATCTCTTGCAGTGCGTCCCACTTGGACTCCACGCGGGACATGTGTGAGTCCAAGCGGGCATGATGGGCAGCCTGCTGCTGTTTCATGTCTCTGAGGAGCCCCACTACCTGGCTGAGATCTCCGGTGCTGGACTGGTACGCATCGGCTATGCGTACCAGTTGTGGGTCATCATGCACACCAGCAACCTCTGCAAGCAGCGACCTCTGTCTCCCACTCCTCCCACCACCCCTGCCGACATGTGCAGTGCGTGCAGTGGCACGCACAGATGACCCTGGTCCACCTTGGGGGTTGGTGGTGGTGGTGGTGTCCATGGCCCCACGTTGGTCCAGGGTCCCTGTGCTGGTGTTGCTCCTTGTTCTGTCCATGTCGGCAGGGATGGTATTTGTGGTGACAGTCGTTGGAGGGGTGGGTGCAGGGGGTGCAGCTGGTGGTCCTGCTGGTGCTGCCTCTGGTGGTCCTGCTGGTGCTGCAGCTGGTGGTCCTGCTGGTGCTGCATGTAGACTTGCACCGGATGTGCCAGGTTGGTCTTCTTCGTCCGAGGAGGGCAGAGGCTGTACGACACCACTGAGCTCCGCATCCTCTTGAGCCTGGGACTGGGACTCCTCAGCGTCTGCTGCTGTGTCCCCATCATCACCTGTTTTTGGGAGACACACACAATGTATGTTATGTTTCTGCAGGCATCAATGGTTGACACACCTGACAGTTGTGACTGTGCCTCTGGATGCGGGCCTGTACATTGCATTGTCCTAAGTCGTCACAGTCAGGGGTTGATATTGGTGTGGCACATTGTCCTGCATTATTTGGGCATTTCTATGTATTTGTTGGGGTGTGAACATGGTCTGCATTGGTTGTATTTGGTTGACAGCCGGCCCTCCTTCCCACCCAGCCAGTCAGTTATCCCACCATGGATTGTGCTTGCATTGCAGGGAGTGGATGTTGTCTCTCAGGATGTCAGTCAGTGGTGTTGTGCTGTTTGTTGGTGCACAGTTCCCAGCAGGGCCTTGTGCTCCCCACAGCAGTAGCCAGAGTCAGCCATCTTGTGAGTCCTTCTCCACTCCCTGTGATGTGGGCATGGTTCAGGGTGGTGTTGATGGGACAGTTGTGGGGGTGAGCTATGTCTGTGACTATGACTCCCATCATGCTATTGCCTCCACCCTACTTCCCAGCATTCCCATACTTACTTGCTTTTGTGGGGAGTTCAGTGTGTGTGGGTGTGAGGGCAATGGCAAGATGGCAAGATGGCTGACAGTGGTGTCCTGCTGTTGGTTGGTGTGCAGTTCCCAGCATGCCCTTGTGCTCCCCACAGCAGTAGCCAGTGTCAGCCATCTTGTGTGTCCTTATCCACTCCCTGTGATGTGAGCATGGTTCAGGGTGGTGTTGATGGGCCAGTTGTGAGGCTGAGCAATATCTGTGCCTACTACTCCCATCATGCTATTGCCTCCACCCCCTTCCCAGCATGCCCATGCTTCCTTCCTTTTGACTCTGCTTCCCTGTGGGGTGGGCTGCCTGTGCTGACAGGATGGCTGGGAGTGTTGTCCTGGCAGTTGTTTGGCTGAAAGTCCCAAGAGTGTCCCTGTGCTTCACACAACATAACCCAGGGTGGTGGTTCTTTGTGGGATCTTGAGTTAGGATGTGAGGCATTGCATTCTCCCAGGTGGGTTCTGTGGAGTTAGTGTTGAGGGGGGGTGTGAGGGAGGTGCTTTTGACTATGGTCAGTGCTGCAAGTCCTCCTTCCCACCCAGCCAGATATCCCACCTTGGAACGTGCTTCCATTGCAGGGAGTGGAAGTTGTCTCTCAGGATGTCAGTCAGTGGTGTCCTGCTGTTTATTGGTGCACAGTTCCCAGCAGGGCCTTGTGCTCCCCACAGCAGTAGCCAGTGTCAGCCATCTTGTGAGTCCTTCTCCACTCCCTGTGATGTGAGCATGGTTCAGGGTGGTGTTGATGGGACAGTTGTGGGGGTGAGCTATGTCTGTGACTATGACTCCCATCATGCTATTGCCTCCACCCCACTTCCCAGCATTCCCATACTTACTTGCTTTTGTGGGGAGTTCAGTGTGTGTGGGTGTGAGAGCAATGGCAAGATGGCTGACAGTGGTGTCCTGCTGTTGGTTGGTGTGCAGTTCCCAGCATGCCCTTGTGATCCCCACGACACAGCAACAGTGTCAGACATCTTTGATGGGCCTTTCCACTCTCTGTGGGATGTGCATGCGTGAGTGTGAGCTTGCTGGGCCATGTGGTGGGGGATGTAGAGCTGTGACTACGACTCCCATCATGCTATTGCCTCCACCCCCTTCCCAGCATGCCCATCCTTCCTTCCTTTTGACTCTGCTTCCCTGTGGGGTGGGCTGCCTGTGCTGCCAGGATGGCTGGCAGTGTTGTCCTGGCAGTTGCTTGGCTGAAAGTCCCAAGAGTGTCCCTGTGCTTCACACGACATAACCCAGGGTGGAGGTTCTTTGTGGGATCTTGAGTTAGGATGTGTGGCATTGCATTCTCCCAGGTGGGTTATGTGGAGTATGTGTTGAGGGTGTGTGTGAGGGGAGGTGCTTGTGACTATGGTCAGTGGTGCGAGTCCTCCTTCCCACCCAGCCAGCCAGATATCCCACCATGGAACGTGCTTCCATTGCAGGGAGTGGAAGTTGTCTCTCAGGATGTCAGTCAGTGGTGTCCTGCTGTTGGTTGTTGCACAGTTGCCAGCAGGGCCTTGTGCTCCCCACAGCAGTAGCCAGTGTCAGCCATCTTGTGAGTCCTTTTCCACTCCCTGTGATGTGCGCATGGTTCATGGTGGTGTTGATGGGACAGTTGTGGGGGGCAATATGTGTGACAACGACTCCCATGATGCTATTGGCTACACTGACTTGCCCAGCATACACAGAATTCCTTTCTTTCAGTGGTCTTCACTGTGTGTTGGTGTTGTAGTGGTGGCTACATGTCTGGATGTGTTTGTTAGTTCTATTTGTGCCACTGCCTAGCTGTAGTTGTAGTTGTGTTTGTACATGTGATGACACGGTTAAATGTAACTATGAGATGGCATGTGTTGTGTTTATCTGACTGACATACACATTTTGGGATGATTCTGTTCTGGTTGCTGTGTAATTGCTATGAGTGCATGGTTTGACTCTCCCCTTGACAGTGATGTGTGTGTGTATTGTGGCAGAATATTGTGTACATTTGTTGTGTACTCACCAGGCTCTGGGATGTTCTCTAGTCAATATACGCTCACTGGCGGAAGGATGGCCCGCACCTTCTCCTCCCAGGGCCTGAGGTATACTGGCTTGGCAGGAGGGCCACTGCCGGTGTATTGGCTCAGGAGGTAGTCTTTCTTGAGCAGCTCCCGGACCCTCCTGCGCACGTCATACCACCTTTTCTGGATGTCGGTCTTTGTGCGCAGACATGGTGATTGTGCGTTCACCCTGTTGATGATCCTCTCCCACATCTTGGTTTTCTGGGAGATGGGGGTCTGTTGGACCAGTGTGCCAAACAGCTGTGGCTCTACCCTGAGGATCTCGTCTACCAGGACTTCCAATTCACAATCTAGGAACTTGTGATTCTTCTTGGGGGGCATGGAGATGGGTGGTGATGGTGAGTGATGTGTGTGTTGGTGTGCAGGTGAGGGTGTGTGAGTGTGTGTTTTGCTGGGTGTATGTGAGGTAGGTATTTGTTGGTGTGCTGATGGTGTGTGGCTTGTGTGAGGGATGAGCTGTGGGTGTGTGGTTGCTGTCTGTTGGGTGCTGGCAGTAGAATGGCATTTGCAAAGGATCATGGTTGGGATTTGTGTCCTTTATATGGGTGGAGTTGTGGGTGTGTCTTTGTTCTCTGTCCCCACCCCCCCAGTATTTATTGGCTTTGTAATTGCTTGTTTGGCCTTTTTTTGTGTAATTTTTCCTTTGTACTGTCTGTGCATGTTGGAAACGTTCTTGTGACCGAGTCGGACCCTGCATTTGTCTCGTACGGTCTTCTCCGTTTTGTTCACGCTGTGTTTGTGCAGTTTTTATGCTGCGTACGCGTCGGTCGCGGTGTTTTGTGTTACTTCGGCTCGGTTTTGTATGCGTGTCGGTCGTACGGCTTGTCCTCCGTACGACTCGGTCGTGGTTTTCGCGCCTTGCATCGTACTTTGCGGTTTGGAGTTCGCGTGTACGTTTCGGTCGGATTTGTTCCGGGTGCGTGTCGGTCGGTTCGATTCGCGTGTTTTTCCGGCCGGATTGCTGTTTTCCGTGCGGCTCGGTCGTTCGGGTTGGGTTCGGTACGTGTCGGTCGGATTTTGCACGCCTTGCATCGTACTTGGCGTGTCGGGCGCCACAGGTACGTGTCGGTCGGAATAAATTCCGGCTCCGAGTCGGTCGGTGCTTTTCCGGCCCGAATCGGAATCGACCCCTATATAATAGAAAATAATAAAAACATGTATAAAATAAAAAAAATGTAAATAGAAAATATTTACAAACAAATTAATTAATTTATACATAAATGTATTTATTGTATTTCCTACTATATAACACCACACCAGTAACAAAACACTTCAACATTTCTAATAATTTTTTTTCCAACATTAACATTATTAATAATCAATTTACAAAATATTATTAATACAAAAAACTAATAAACATTAATTGACTACACACACTTTAACACTATGATATCCACAACACACAGCTAAATTAAACTCTAAAATAATAAAACACAATTAAAACTTATTTATAAATTAAAAACGATTACTATTAACAGCTAATAATAAAGTAATTAAAATATATTTAATACCCACCCTTTACCCCTTTAGAAGTAAAAACAACAGACAATTAAACAATTACCCAAAATACATATCAAATAATTACAATTAACTAACAACTATATATTAATTAATTAAATACAAATTACTTCCCACCCTTTACTCCTATAAACACCAGAACAAATACCTAAAATTAATTACACAATTACCATAATTAATTACCAATTAATTAATTAAAGTTAATTAACATCCAATTATTAATTCATCAATTAAAAATAAATTAATTTCCACCCTTAACACCTATAAACACCACAACACACACGTAAAATTAATTACACAATTACCATAATTAATTATTAATTAATTAATTAAAATTAATTAACAACCAATTATTAATTAATAATAAATTACTTTACACATTTAACACTATAACATCTTAATTAAACAAATATTAATTAATAAAAAATAATCAATAAATGTAATATAATTAAATTACTTCCCACCCTATTCCCATATAAACCCACAACCCGCCACAGGACTGAAAATGCAAAATACAAATTAAAAAAAACTTGTAACTACTAAAAATGTAACACATATATAAAAAATACAAGCAATTCTTATATAAAAAACATACAACACATACATAAAAAATAAATACTAAAATACAGAACATTAATAAACAAACGATATTTTTAACAACTATATTTTTGCAAACGATATTAAACACTTCTATATTTTTAACATTAATATTACTTACCTAAAATCGATATTCTTGACCACGAGAATCTGTATGTCGATATTTCTGACCCACGATATTTGCAACTCCATATTTGTGCAAGTCGATATTTTTGCATCGATATTCTGTCTCTGCACCAATAGAAACCTGGACCTGCATTGGGCACTGTCAATCTCTCTCTAAATTTGATAGCAATGGGATGCTCCCCAAATCCTTGCCTGAGGTCCAGCATGCTGGTATAGGTGAGTAGGGTGTTTGTGGAAACCTGGACTTGCCTTGGGAACCCTCCTCACTACCTTTTCCTGGGGTTGGGGCACGCTCTCAATTGTCAGATTCTGGCCAGTAGTGCTGGTATACGTGAGTGGGACAAGTGCACAAACCTGGACCTGCGTTGGTAACCCAATTGTGCCACAGAGTGCTCGAAAGAGTGCAGTTTGAGTCCCTCCCCCAAATCCCTGAGTGCTGGTAGGGCGAACTGGTATTGTGATTAATCCTGGACCTGCATTGGGTAACCTCCACCTCACTCCACTTTTTCTGGTATTGAGTCACTGCCCCAAATGTCTGAGTATGGTGTGGAATGCGGGTATGGGTGAGCAGTGTGGATTTGGAAACCTGGACCTGCGTTGGGCACCCCTCCCTTCCTCTACTTTTGTTGGTATTGGGAAAAACCTCAATGCCTGCTTGTTGTCCTGAGTTCTTACTGTTATGGGTGTGTGGGGTGTGCTTATAACTGGACTTGTATTGGGTACTTTTGGCCTCTGTCCTCTCTAGCTGGCATTAGGGTGCTTCCCCAAATCCTGCATTGTGGCCCAGAGTGCTGGTACGGGTGAATGGGTCATTAGCGGAAACCTGGACCTGCGTGGGCACCTTCTCCCTTGCTCCACTTGTGCTGATGTTACATTGCTCTCACCAATTTCCGATTATGACCAGAGTGCTGAGATGGGTGGGTTGGTAAACCTGGACCTATGTTTTGAACCCTTCGCCACACTCCACTCTTTCTGGCATTGGAGCGCTTCTTTAAATCTCAGTTTGTGGCCGGTTTGCTGGTATTGGTGTGAAGGCTGCACCATATACCTGGACCAGAATTGAGCACCCTCAAACTCACTTCACTTTTGTTAGCATTCTGACACTCCACCAAATTTATGATTGGGGTCCAGAGTGCTGGTATGTCAGAGTGGGATGTGTGAGGTAGCTTGGGCCTTTCTTGGCACCATTCACCTCAATCTACTTTTGCTGGTGTTGGGCACTCTACCAGTTCCCTGATTGTGGCCAGGAGTGCTGCTATGGGTGAGTAAATATGCCTGGACCTGCATTGGGCATCCCCCGCCTCACTCTAATTTTACTGGTAATGGGATGCTCCCCAAATCCTTGATTGAGGTCAACATGCTGGTAGGGGTGAGTACGGTGTTTGTGAAAACCTAGACCTGCATGGGCACCCTTTGCCTCACTTTACTTTTCCTAGGGTTAGGGCACTCCCTCAAATGTCTGATTGTGGCTTGTAGTGCTGGTATAGGTGAGTGGGGTATATGGCCAACCTCTGTCTCAATACAATTTTGATGGAGTTATGGTGCTGAAATTTGGACAAGTGTTGGGCATGTTCGCGCTCATTCCACTTTTGCTGGTTTTGGAACCCTCCCTGAAATGGCTGATTGTGGCCCGGAAGTGCTGGTAAGAGTGAGAGAGGTATATGTGGAAAACTGCACCTGCCACAGGCACCCCTCGCCTCACTCTACCTTTACTGTTTTTGGGACACCCCCAAATGACATGTTGTGGCCTTGAGTGCTAGTTCTTTGAGTGGGGTGTTTGCAGAAGAATGGAGCTGCGTTGGGCATCCTCATCATAACTCCAATTTTGTTGGCGCTGGGTGGTTTCCCAAAGTCCTCAAATTTGGTACAGAGCTTGGACTGTCATAAGAAATCTGGACCAGCATTAGGCACCATTTCACACTATTTTTGCTGCTCTCGGGGCGAATACCCCAAATACCTGATTACAGCCAGGAGTGGAGATAGATATGTGGCAGTCTGGTGGGGTGAAAACCTGGACCTGCTTTGGGCACCCTGTGCATAATTCTGCTTTGCTGCCACTGGGGCTCGCCCCTAATCCCTGACAGTGATCTGGAGTGCTGGAATAGATCAGTATGGTGAGTGGGGCTACCCGGATATGCCTTAGGCACCCTCAGACTCACTCTGATTTGCTGGTATTTGGGCGCTCCCTCAAATCCATGATTGTAGCATGGGGGAGTGGGTCGCTGGCATAATCCTGAACCTGTAAAGGGCACCGTTTGCATCAGTCCACTTTTCTTGGTGTTGGAGTACTCCCCTGATTGTGTCAGGCACCCTCCACCTCACTCTACTTTTGCTGGCATTTGGGTGCTCCCCCAATACCTGCTTGTGGCCTGGTATGCTGGTATGGGTGTGTGTGATGTGTGAGGAAATCTGGACCTGCCTTGAGCGCACTGTACCTCACTGCACTTTGTTGCCTTTGGAACGCTCCCAAAATCCTTGATTGTGACCAGGAAAGCAGATATGGGTTGGTGTGGTGTGTGCAGAAACTTGGTCCTACATTAGGCACCCTTCGCTTCACTCCACTTTTGATGGCATTGAGGGGCTCCTACAAATGCCTGCTTGTGGCCTGGGGTACTAATATGGATGAATGTGGTGTTTTCAGAAGCTGGCACATGTGTTGGACACCTCCCACATGCTCCACTTTTGCTTGTGCTGGAACGCTCTCCCAAGTCTCTGATTGTATCCTAGAGTGCTATATATGTGTGTGTTTTTGTATGTAAACCATCTGTGTGTGGCACCCTCCCCCTCCATCCACTTTTGCTGGCGATGGTGCACTCCCCCAAATCCCTGATTGTGGCCTGGAGTGCAGATATGACTGAGTGTGGTGTGTACGAAAACCTAGATCTTTGTTGATCAAACTTCACCTCACTCCAATTGTGCTGCCATGGGGATGCTCCCCTAATCCCTGTTTAAGGCTTGGAGTGCTAGTATAGGCTGAGTGCAGTGTCTGCAGACTCCTGGGCCTGTGTTGGGCGCCCTTTGCATCACTACATTTTTGCAGGCAATGGGCCATTCCCCCAAATCCTCGATTGTGGCCCAGAGTGCTGGGATGGGTGAGTGGGGGGTGCGCGTAAACCACAACCTGCATGGTGCACCCTGTTTCTCGCTCAGTTTTGTTGGCATTGAGGATCTTCCCCAAATCACAGATTGTGACCTGGAGTGCCGGTATCACTGAGTGGGGTGTGTGCGGAAACCTGGACCTATGATAAACATCCTACATCTCACTCTATTTTTGCTGCTGTGGGGATGCTACCTTAACTCTGATTGTAGCCTGGAGTGCTGATATGGGTAAATGGGGTGTGTGCTGGAACCTGGACCTGTGTTGGGCAATCTCTGCCTCACTCCACTTTTGATGGCGATTGGGGGCACTACTAAATGGCTGCATTGAAGGACAAATTGGTTTCACTAGAAATTTTTCTAAAAGATTCATTTAGCAGTTTATTGAACAGAATAGGGGAGTTAGAGGAAGTCTTATCAAAGACCGTAGGTCGCGTAATTTACAAATAGAAAGAGAAAGAATCTAGTAGTATGGGTGATTGGGCTGAAGGGATTCGGAATAACGATAAACTTAGGCCATCTTCTAATCCTATGCAAACCCAGCATATTGCGCATCACAGTACTGAGTGGGATTGTCATACTAAGTATGGAGAGAATAGAACTAGGTCAGCCCCAGCAGTCAATACTCTAGAAATACCTGACGCTACATCATCATATAACGGGAGACTTGATAGGAATAATTCCCCGTCTGTTTTACGGGGGCTGGTAAAAGTAGAAGGTAGGGACGTAAATCGAAGGATAAATCTAGAATTACCGCCTGAAGCCACTCCTTATGTGGTCATCCTATCAAATGTCCCCAGACTGAAGGATGAGGGTAATGAGTTGTTGGAGTCCCTAAAAAATAAATCATTGTATTGGATAAGTGCTAAAATTGGGTGTGCCGATAGACTATTTAGTGAGTTCAAGATGGTAAGACGGGTTAATTGGGTGGGCAGGCAGAACAAAACTATAAATGGCGATTGTGTTGTTCTAACATTCAAAACTCCTCAGCTGGTAAAATGGATTCTAGATAGTTTACGCTACATCACTGTGTCCGGTCATGATATTAAACCATTGCCGTTAGGTTTCTTCTACCAGCCATTAGTTTATAACA
This sequence comes from Calotriton arnoldi, assembly GCA_963921515.1. Classification (NCBI taxonomy): domain Eukaryota; kingdom Metazoa; phylum Chordata; class Amphibia; order Caudata; family Salamandridae; genus Calotriton; species Calotriton arnoldi. Next base: position 37,521 of record CAWUFW010025640.1, read on the forward strand.
GTGACGCCTCATATGGAATGACCTCTATATTAACTAACCCTCCCGTGTTTAAGGTGCCAATTAAAAATCGTTTTGAGCCTCTAAGAAACCTTGAACACGTGGATTGACCACGAACGGGTACTGTGATACAACCGACAAATAGATCTAGTGGTTCAGCGGAAAATACACCTTTATTCATTAATATAGCCGATGGCCATGATGAGGTGAACTTTGACGACATAACGGCCTCTTTGCACTCAATAGGAAATGATGTTTCACTTAATGAAGCCTCAACAGTTTTAGATGGGGTAGTTTGTAGTAGTGCAAGGGGTAGAGGATGTTCCGGGGGCCCACAACAAGTTTGTAAATTGTTGTTCTGGAATACGGCGGGAATTAAGTCTAAAGTAACTAATCCTATTTGGGTGGATTTTGTTAATAACTATGATATTATCAATTTCCAGGAAACCTGGGCTGTTAACCCTATTCACATCAACGGCTATAAACTTTTCATTCTCCTGCCTGCCCTTCAATGTATGGGCGTGCAAAGGGAGGTTTATGTATCTATCTGTCGAATAAACTTAATTTTGACAAAGTTAGTTTAGATGTGAATGAACAATTTTACCAAATTCTAACTTTATATCCAATTAAGGGCCCTCGTATAGTCATTATAAACTTCTATAATAACATAAAACCCGTGATGTTTGAGGGCTTATTGCGTTCAATTCTACAAAGAATTAGTAATTTACAGACCTTTGATGAATTAATTATCTGGGGGGATTTTAATTCTACACTATGCCAGTTATCAGATAAGGGGATCTGCGGATTTGGCTATGAAAAAGGGCCTAGTTTTCCACATTTTGTGCATAATATGATCGGGAGTACGCTGAATGATGCCATATTCTCACAGGATCTGGGCTTCGCTAATGATTTATGCTCACCTGTGCTGCCTTTTAAACCCACGTTCAATGGGAGAGGCCTGTTTTCAATCATTGATTTTATACTAATGACATCTAGACATGCATCTCATGTTGCGAATTTTTTAACACATGAGATAGCTCTTAGTGATCATTTTCCGTTGAGTCTTGATTTGACACTTTTTACGCAAATATATAGTTGTAATTATGCTTCTCCTGATTTAGTGGAGAATATCGAATTGAATAGACAGAATGGATATACCCTAAGATGGAGAAACATCGATACTGGTGCATTTATTAAACAACTGGGGTTGAATTGTAAGACAACAATTTTTAACTGTTTAAGAGATAGTGCCCTTGATCATGAAGAAATAACGAATTTCTTAGAAATCAGTAATTATATAAAGAAGTCTCTTATGGTTGATAATAAAAAGAAACAATTCACCCATAAGGAAGGATGGTTTGATTCAAGTTGCACTATGGCTCATAAGAAATTGAAGAAACAGTTACACGCACCTATTAAGAATACGGGGATGATTAGAGTGGCTAGGAACGAATATAAAGCAGCACTAAGAAGGAGAAAGATGGTTTTGAAAAGGGACACCTGGCTGAACCTAATGGAGGCTTCAGAAATGCATGATTCGGCGGCTTTCTGGAAAATGGTTAATTCACCTTTCCTTACAGACGACACTAAAGCAACAATAGAAATTGCCATCACAGAACCAGAATGGATAACACATTACTCTAAGTTGTATGAAAATGTAGCATATTCCCCTGTAATAATTCAAGATTTGACCCTTACTGTACCCCCGACGATCACGACCGAATCGTATCTTGTTTTTAAATTATGTGAAGTTACTAAGGCCATAGAGATGAGTGCTGGAGGAAAAGCAGCAGGACCAGACTGGATCCCTGTGGATCTTTTTAAAGCTAATTTAGATTTATGGGGACCCCTGTTGACACAAGTATTTAATGCCTGCATGAGAGAAGGGACATTTTTAATTACATGGGCCGAAACGGTAATAGTGCCCATTTTTAAAAAAGGCAATAGGGTTGACCCAGCTTGCTACCGTCCCATCTCACTCCTGGATTCTACAATAAAGATTATAGGTCGAGTTTTATTGGATAGATTGCAGGTGTGGGCAGATGAGCATAACATTTTAAGCGATCTCCAATATGGTTTTAGAAAGGGTATGGGTACCATTGAGCAAGGGTTAAATTTACACATCATTTTGGAAAAATATACGAGAGCTAAGGGGGGGAGAATTTTTATGGTTTTCGTTGATTTAACTGCGGCTTTTGATTGTGTTGTGCATCATAAGTTATGGGAAATTTTTGAGAATCTAGGAATAGATATTTTAATTATTAATTTTTTGAGGCAGCTATATTTAGGGGCTAGCGCAAAGGTCCGGTACGGAAGGTGTGGTGAATGCACAAAACATTTCCGTGTACAAAGAGGAGTGAGACAGGGATGTGTCCTTGCCCCTTTCCTCTTTACATTGTACATTAACAGGTTAGAGGCGGTATTGGTTGAGAACTGTAATGATTTACCTCTCGTAGGGGGGCGACCCATCCCCGCACTTTTATATGCGGACGATGCGGTTTTAATGGCCCGTACCCCGCTTGCGCTTCAAAAGGTTGTCAATATTTTTACAGATTTTATGTCTAATTTGGGGCTGAACGTTAATTGCTCGAAAACCTTTTTTATGGGCTGTGGTAAGGGTACTAAAAACAGGGCGGGCCCCATTTTTATCTACACAAAACCTATTATTAGTGTTAAAGATTTTTCATATTTGGGGATTCTTTTTAGCGATTCTGGATCTTGGACCCAGGCTATCTGCACAAGACGGCTTTTGTTCACCAAATCAGTAAAGGCATTGATCAATTTCAGCCAAAAGCTGGGTAAACGCCCACCATGTGAACTTCTGCAAATTTATAGGGCTAAATGTATATCTGTTGCCATTTACGGTGCAGGCATATGGGGATATTCTGATGTGAGTGCTCTACAGATTATAGAGAACCATTTTCTTAAGTTTATTTTGGCTGTTCCGGATAGTACGGCAAATTATATATGCCATGTTGAGTTAGGCATACCGTACTTAGAGGATTTGATCAGGTTACAGCCAGTTTTATTATGGTTCAAAATCTGGACGGTTGATGAAATTACATTTAATCGCTCTATTTTAAATGATGCTTTGAGATTAGATGGGGTTAGCTGCTTTAGATGGATTCAATACGTTAAAACGTTCTTAAGTAGTATTGGTCACTCAGAATATTTTAATGATCCTTTATCAATGTGCGGTGAGTCAAGGAATGATTTTAAAACTAAATGTTTAAATTTTTTGCACGAGAAGAGGGCTTTAAATGAGTCTAAAAAATCTACTGTATCAGCACATCAACTTACACTTTCTAGTGTGGGAATGCAACCATATTTGAATCTAACTATGAGTGACTATGAGCGTTTTTTATTAACTCGATTTAAACTAAACATTTTACATCGTTTAGTTACTTACCCTGACATGAATGACTGGTCTAAAGAATTGATTAAATGCCCTTGTGATGAGATTTCCACACAATCTACAATACATATTATGTTCTTCTGTAAATATTACAGTAAGCCCAGGAAAAGATGGATTATTCCCGTTTTACAGAAGTTTGGTATAAAACAATGTCGCCCTGCGTTATTAGCTTTGCAACTTTTAGATGTTGTGTTTGTTATTGCTGCAGTGTCCGCTTTTTAAAAAATTTTACTTAAGTGTCGTAAATCTATAGTTTTATAAAATTTTATAATTTAGAATATATCAATATAGTTTTTATTAGATGTAATATTGTGCTTTTATGGTTGCTTGTGACTGGTAACCGAATAAAGAATATATTTGATTTGACTGATTGTGGCTTGGAGTACTGGGATGGGTGAGTGGTGTGTGTGTGCATAAACCTAGAGCTGTATGTGGCAGCCTCTTCCTCTCTCCACTTTTGTTTGTGTTGCAGCACTCCCTCAAGTCCCTGATTGTGGCTGGGATAGGTGAGTGGGGTATGTGCATAATCCTGGACCTAAAACATAACCTGGACATAAAATGATAATAACGTCCAGTTATTATCATTTTATTTTACCTTCATTTCCACTGCTAAAAGCAGTGGGCCGACAATGCTCCGCCTCAGCTGAGGAGCCGCCACTGTCTTCCTCACTCTGTTTTTGCTGCGATTGTTATAATCTCTTAACCCTGATTGTGGCGTGTACTGCTGGTGTGCATGAGTGGGGAGAGTGCAGGAACCAGGACCTGTGTTGGGCAATGCACATAACTCACTCAACTCTTGTTGGTGATGGAGCGTTCCCCGAAATGCCTCATTGTGGCCTGTGGTGCAGGAATAGGTGACTGGGGTGTGTGCGTGTGTAAACCTAGAGCTCCCTGGGGCACCCTCCTCCTCACTCAACATTTACTGGCTTTGGGGCATTCAGGTAAATCCTGGAGTGTGAGCCCGAGTGCCTCCAGCCAATCACATTAGGCTGGAGTACATGCACTACTGTTTTGTAACGTTTAGGGCTATAGTAACTTTAGAAGTGTAGTTTGTGCAATGGGCTTTCTCTTTTATGAGTAGGTGTTTAAAGTAGACTGCCCCTTCCTAAACCCCTCTTCTTTACTTTTCCCTAACCCCCCCATGTTGTGGTAAATATTCCCCATTTTCTAGCCCCTCCCCCTTGCCCCTGCCACATTTAGTACTAAAATGTAGACTTATGAGTGCAGAGATCTTTACACCATGGCAAAGATCTCTGCACAGAAAATATAGGAAAGGCAGAAGTTTTATCCCTATGTTAGTGTCTAGCATTTTGCAGTAAGTGTGTAGTATTGATGGAGCAAGGTCTCGTAAGAAAGAGACTTGCTCGGAGGCAATCCTCTCGTTT
>CAWUFW010025641.1:0-42298 GCA_963921515.1 Calotriton arnoldi
TCACTTATACAGTCAGTCACGCACCTACTAAATCATCCATACAGACACTTACACACCCACTCATTCTTCAATACGTCTTTTCCTATATATATAAAAAATATTTAAACTTTAGAGAAACACACAGTCACTGGATGATGTCATCAGTGATGTCATTTGAGATGTCATCAGTGATGTCATCAGTGATGTCACTGACCATGTCATGAGTGATGTAATATGTGACGTCATCAGCAGTGCATTGCGGGGCGCGAGTTATAGTTAGCTGAACTAACTATAACGGGGGAATTTCACGGGTTTTGTACGAGTGCAATGTCCAAGTAACTATAACTGTCCCTAAAACCTATGGTTTTTTCAGTGAATTTCAAAGGTTTTTTAAATGCTAATTTGTAACTATAACGTGTCTGAAACCTATGGTTTTTTCAGTGAATATATATATATATATATATATCTTCAGTTTCTGCTCCTTTCGCCTTCCCTCGCCCTGTGCAGTGGATCACTTACAGCCGGCGGAGCGCGCCGGACATAGTATTCCTAAACCAAGTCCAATAAAGCGATCACTCAGAGATTTTTGCAATTCACCAGAAGTTGGTTTTAATCCAGATAACGCGTTTCGCTTGGTCACACACCAAGCTTGCTGTGCAAGCGAAACACGTTACCTGGATTAAAACCAACTTCTGGTGAATTGCAAAAATCTCTAAGTGATCGCTTTATTGGACTTGGTTTAGGTATATATACGATATTTTGTACAACTATATTCATAACATCGATATTTTTTTCCGATATGTTTGTACTTAGCATTATAAGTATAGGATGTAGATATTTTTGACATCGATATTTTGGTCACAATATTTTTGTATGGGGATATTTTGAGTGTCGATATTTTGTCAGTGTACCTCAAGGCTGAGAGTCAATAAAGAATATTAGCCTAAGATTCACACGCAATTCCTTCTATCATGTGACTAGCGCATGCAAGGGTAACAATGCCCAGAGAAAGTCACAGTGTCACTCCAGGCCGATGCTGTCACCAACTAATGGAAACAACCAAAAAAGAAAGGAGGAACAATAACCAAAATTCCCTCCAGAGAAAGGGGGCGGTATATTCAACGGGGGAAAACAAGAAGGAAGGGGGGAGTGATCTGGAAAAGTTGAATTGGTGAAAAAAGCAAGAAGTGCCATAAGGGAGTGGGGGAGGGGGCGGTACTAAAGAGTGAAGGTCCAGGAGGAGAAGACCAGGCGGGTGGGGATGTGCCAGTGATGGTCACGGACGGATCGGCTTGCAGAAACATTGTTTGTGAGGGGAGTCACCGCCACTGATCAAAGAGGTAGATCAAACAGGCTACCACAGGTGGGTAAACTTTTTATCAGTAAGAGAGAGTTTATGTGATAAGTGTTCAATCGCTAGCGTATATTAACTTCTAGTGAACAAGAGGAAATAGGAGGGGAAGCGGGAGTCTTCCAGGCCAAGGCTAATAGGTGTTTGGCCACTCCTGTCATGTGACAAATTTGGTACCGATCCACATGAGTCATGCTTTCAAGTGTGGTAGGATGAAGGCCCAATATGATCATGCAATAGTCTGCCTGAATCAGAAACCTAAGAGTGTTTTTAATGTGCCCCAGGACTTCTTTCCAAAAAAGAGTAAATTGGGAGCACATCCACCAAATATGTTCGAAGTTGTCTCCCAGAGCCCCACATCTCCAACAAGCTGCAGAGGCCTGGGGAACATGGCATGCAGGCGGGCTGGGGTGTAATACCATTGGTACATCTGTTTATAAGCCGATTATTGATGTAAAATACTACTGTGTATCTTAAGGATTTCTCGACAGAGAAGTTCCCATTGCTTCTGCGTAATGGTTATTCCAGTATCCGTTTCCCATTTCGTCTGACATGTGTGGCATGGGAGGAAGCAAGATTGCTGGAGGACACTATAAGTCTTGGAAATCAAACCCCTCGAACCCTTGAATTGACGCACTAGTTTCTCAAAGGGTGTGAGTGCTCATGTCGCCCCTTCAAGATTAGGAGGATGAAGTGCCCAGTGAAGCTGAAAATATTGATGCCAGAGTTTATCAGGTAGACAGAAATTGGATTTGCATTGGTCAACTGATTTAATCTGCTGTCCCTGGAAAAGCTCCTGACGTATACAGCATTCGCCCTTCTCCCAGGTGGGGAAGGAACCCAGATGTAGCCCCGGGGTAAAATCCGTGTTATGAAAGAGCAATGTCTTCGGGGAGGAAAATGAGGTCAAACCATGCTCCACTTCCATCTTAGTCCAGATCTCCAGCACTGTCCTATTAGGAGTCGAAGGTAAACGCTTTGTGGGCAGTGGCCCCTTGGCAGCCATGCCAGGTCCCAGAGCGGCCTACAGGCCACCACATGGTACATATGGAGCCAATGCTTCTCGCTCTCTCTGACAACCCACTCAGAAATAAACGTTGAGTGGGTTGCGAGATAGTAATAGAGAAGATTGGGACACGCCAGATCCCCTGTTACCTAGGCAACATGAGAATGGCGCTAGAGATGCAGGGTTGCTTCCCATTCCATATGAAGGTACGGAGGTTGCTTTGCAATCGGCGAATATCGTCTGGCGGAATAGACGTTGGGAGGGCCTGGAAAAAGTAGAGTAGACGGGGCAAGATATTTATCTTAACCACATTCACGCCACCCCAGCCAGGAGATATGTAGAGGTTTCCACCTATGCAAATCCTCTAAGATGGCCCTAAGATAAGAAGGCCACTTAGCTCACGTACATGTCTGCAAGGAGCCTCTAACTGTAAGCCCTAGATATCGAATAGAATGTTCGGCCCACTGGAGAGGAGCTAGTGCACGTAAAGCTGGGAGATGCTGTGGCTGGATGGTAAGGTTAAGTGCCTGCCATTCTGACATATTACTCTTGTAGCCCGACGCTAGTCCTGTAACTTCTGTACAACTGCAGGGACTGTGGTGATTGGTGCAGACAGAGTCAACAAGAGATCATCCGTGCAAAGCAGAACCTTATGTTACCATCCCCCAAGGGGGATGTCCTCTATAAACGATGTTCGACGGAGGTGAATCACTAGGGGTTAGACAGCTAAAGCAAAAAGGGGAGGGGACCGTGTCGGGTGCCCCGCTGTATTGGGATGGAGTCTGTAGATTTGCCATTAACCCGGATAGAGGCCATTGGTGCAGTGTAGGAAGCCATGATCCTACTAAACATGACCTGGCCCAGTCCTTTCTTAATGAGGACAGCACTCAAAAAATCCCAACTGACCCTATCAAACGCCTTCTCAGCATCTAACGACACGAGAAGGGCATGGATATCATGCATATGCACTTTTTCTATCAGGTGAGCAAGGCGCCTAATGCTGTTTGGGCCCTGGCGATGTTGAATAAAGCTCACCTGGTCAGGGTCAATCAGCTCCGGTAGGAGGGGCTCAAGGTAGTTAGCCAGCATTTTAGTAAAAAGCTTGGCATCAGTGTTTAAGAGGGCTACGGTCTGGTAAGAGGAACAGAGAGCAGGGTCCTTCCCTGGTTTAGGAATGAGGGAGTTGTCTGCCGCCAAAATCCTAGGCGTAAGCCCACTGATGTGAGTAAAGGAATTGAAGAGCTCGAGAAAACGGTCAATCAAGACGGGGTAGAAGATCTTAAAAAAGGAAACCGGTAGTCCATCTGGACCCGGGGTCTTTCTCACTGACATGTCTCTCAGAGTGTTTTTAAGTTCCACTACCGTAAAGAGGGTCTCCATATCTTAGGCAAATTGTAGGTCTAAAGGCATCCATGGGCACTCCCACAGTTAAGCATGGATGGCTGCAGGGTCTTCTCCTCCGCTCGTATAAAGAGCTAGGTAATAACCTTGAAACGCTTTCCGCTTATCCACTTCCCGGACTGCGAAGCCCTAATCTGCTGTGAGGAGATTGGCGATGTGGAAATGGGCGTACTGAAAATGGAGGCGGCGTGCTAAGAGGGTTCCCACTTTGTACCCATCATAATATTTTTGCTTAAGGGCTTTGTTAACTCTGTGTTTGCAACTGGCCGTGAGGAATTGCGAGATGGCACTTGCTACAGGTTGAAGGGATGCGTTTATCTAAAAACTCCAGGGTCTTAATCTCGTCAGTGAGTTTGGTTTCAGATAGGCGTGCTTCACGCGCCCACGCTATTGCTATGGCGAGATAACATTTCGTATTGTGGCTTTAAAACCATTCCATAGCATATGAGGAGGGGTGTCCGGTAGGGCATTGAGTTTGAAGTATTCCTGAATCGCATTATTGATGGCAGCCTTATCTACTGAATCGTGCAATAACTGATGTGGAAGTAGCCCAGCACGGGGGAGCATCTGGGGTACCAGTCCGGAAAGGCCAGGTCAGCTCTATATGCGCGCCGCCTGAAATAGAAATGTCTGAAATCAGCGCTGTCTCTGGGCAGCGCAGGAGGGTATGAGTAAGAAACATAATAAATTCGACTGATGCACGTGTGAATAAAAGGAATAATACTGGGCATCAGGGTGTAGGTATCACCAAGCATCAACTAGGCCAGCGTCAGTGAACTCCAGCTAAAGCCGACATAGCTCCCATGCCTTGAAAATGGGGGGAACTTCTGTCTACGATGGGATCCCACACCAAGTTAAAATCTCCTCCCAATACTACTTCCCCCAGGCCTGAAGGAGCTGGTCCTGAAGAATCCCACGGAGGAATGAGTCTTGCGCCCGGTTAGGAGCATACACGTTTACAAAAGTAAGGACTCCGCTCTCCCGTTCCACTGTGACCATTAGAATCACACGTACTTAAATAGGATACCCTCTCCCAGTGTTTTACTATCTGTGTATGCCCAGTATTGGGAAGGATATTTGGGATGTGGCATGCAAGGGCAATCCTCCCTTAGAAGGTGGGTCTCCTGTAGGAAGATTATGTTTGGATCATGGTGAAGAAAGTTGCACCATAACTGTTTTCGTTTGCTGGGGGAGTTATGCCCCCTCACGTTAAGGGAGAGGAGTTTAGTTTGGTTCTGGGACCCCATGATTTAGCAACAAAAAAAGGGGAGAGAGGAAGATGCAGGAGTGCTCTCGCGGTCATGGACTCGCCAGAATATGCAGACAAATCCAGTGGAAGCAAAAATCTCAGATCAAGAACATCCTCCCCAAGAACACCTAAGGCCTGACAAGGAGGACGGATCACAAATCTATAAAAACTTAATAGGCCAACGGGGCCTAACACGGTGGGGCCCTCCATCCGCGGACCGGTGTGGAAATTCATCCGGATCCGTAGAGGTGTCCCCTCAGGTGGAGAAACACCCCAATAGGGGGGAAGATGCCAGACAGCCAAGGAAGAGCCAATAACAAAGCAATCTATGTCCATGTGTCCACTCTATAAGTAGAACACAGAGTAATGCAAAGAGCAAAGCAAGAACAAAAAGTCCTGCCCCCAGTCCGCGGGCCCCGCAGAAGGAAATAGAAAGTGGTTAGTATGTCAATGTGTACAGGCTGCCATGTTAAAGTTGGTGCCTCTTGTGTCAGTCAGAATCGGTTGTCTGAATTGGAGTGTTGACAAGATTCCTCTCTTACCACAGCAGCATAAAAGGAGCACGGAAAAAGTTCATAGCCCAGCAACTCAACTCTGCCGAAAACAGGTCTAAAGCCTTATTTCAGATACTAAAATCTTTCACAGATCCGAGGGCTTGTGAGAAACCAGAGATTTCTTCGCAATCCCTATGTGACAACATTGCTCAGCATTTCACTAATAAAATCGATCTAATTTATGATAAAATTGCTTCTGCCGAGAAGCAATCCATAACTCCTCCTTCCCTTTTTCCTGAGGTTTCCTCAGCTTCACAAATGTTAAGCAACTTCCCCCTCATGACTAATGAGATGACGGCTGACTTACTCCGATCAGTCAAATCGGGCTCCCCACTAGATGTCATACCTGCAAAAGTAGCTTCCCTCCTTGCGAATGTACTCTCTTCTTCTGTTAGTACCATCCTTAATCTTTCCTTGACAGAGGGCTATCTCCCTCAAACTTGGAAGGCGGCGCAGGTCATTCCAATTCGGAAAAATCCCAAGGCCTCTATGTCTGACCTGTCCAATCTACGGCCCATCTCCCTCTTACCTCATCTGAGTAAAGTCTTGGAAAAATATATTAATCTACATCTTTCTACTTATGTCGAAACCAACATCTGTCTAGATCCTTCACAATCTGGTTTTAGGCCCAATCATAGCACAGAACTGGCCCTATTGGAAGTCACGGATAACATCAGAATGACTCTTGATAGTGGCCAGTCTACCATACTTGTGCTATTGGATCTCTCTGCGGCATTCGACACGATATCTCACCAGATTATGCTCATGAGACTGAGGGAGATTGGACTTCACGGAGCAGCCTTACAGTGGATGACTAGCTTTCTGTCATCTCGTACTCAGACCGTCAACCTGGGCCTATTCCGTTCTAAGACCACGGAACTGACCAAGGGTGTTCCACAGGGCTCGTGTTTAAGCCCCACGCTTTTTAACATCTATATTGCTCCCTTGGCCCACTTGCTTAGGTTTCATGGTTTTCTGCCCATTTCCTACGCTGATGACACTCAGCTTCTCTTCACCTTTGACAAAACCTCAACCTGTGCCCTGTCATCCTTCGCTGAAGGTATGACTGCCATATCTGATTGGATGAGGAGAAATTTTCTCCAATTAAACGCAGGGAAAACCGAGATAATGCTCTTTGGAGATGCCCCTTTACTCTGGTCTCCGAATTGGTGGCCGGCCGCTCTCGGTCCACCCCCCATTCCTAAAACCTTAGTTAAGAATCTGGGCATCCATCTTGATCAGGCACTTACTCTGAAGGAGCATGTCGCCCGAACTGTTAGCAATTGCTTCCACGTGCTGGGCATGCTACGCTGAGTCTTTCCCTTTTTGCCAGATTGCACACGGAAAACTCTCATTCAGACTATGATTCTGGGCCGCCTTGATTACTGTAATGCTCTTCTGCTTTCTGCAAACGAGTCTTCCCTTAACAGGCTTCAGGTGGTCCAGAACACTGCGGCTCGGCTCATTACGAATTCCACTCCTGGAACCCCTTCTTTGCCGCTGTTACGTAGACTTCACTGGTTACCAGTCCGTAAGCGGATAAAGTTTAAGGCTGGCTGCATAGTCTACAGAGCTATCCATAATAAGGGTCCTTCTTACATCTCGTGCAAGCTCAAGCCTTACTCTCCGTATAGGACACTGAGATCTAGCTGTAAACTCCTTTTACAGGTACCAAGGTTCAGGAAAGCCAGACTTGGTGGGAAATCTTTTTCCCTCCTCGCCCCTCTATACTGGAATGAGCTCCCCCTACAGCTCCGACAATGCCCGGACTATCTACGCTTCAGGAAACTGCTTAAAGCCTCCCTGTTTTAATCTGTCCTTGCCCGCCCATAGGTTCGCCTCAGCGCAGAGATACCCCTTCGGGAGTGATTCAGGCGCTCTACAAAACCATTAAATAAATAAATAAATAAATAAGGTGGAAAATAATGTCTTCTTTTGGTGCTCGGAGGACTCTTGCCCTACCCAGATGATTCCTGCTGTGTCTGCTCACTGTGCTCCATTGATCATTCTCCTCTGGTGGCGGGGGCGAGGCCTCTCTCCCGGGGGACCCCTTTGGAAGGGCCAGAAGGCGTTTGGCCTCAGTGAGGGAGTGCACCAAGTGCTGTTTATCATTAAGCTGGAAGAGTAAGCCAAAAGGATGAGTCCAGTGATATTTGAGGTCCATTTCTCTGAGTTTCTCCATGATTGGCTTAAAATCTCTTCGCTTTTTAAGTGTCACAGCTGAAAGGTCTTGAAAAATCTGCAGTGTATGAACTTAAATGGCCAGTCCGCCTTGCTCCTAGCTGCTTTAAGAATGGCATCCGTTTCTCGAAAAAAGTGGACTCTTGTGAGAATGTCCTGGGCAGAGTCTCTCCTGCCCAACATGGCCGTCATGCGATTAACGCGGTTCAGAAGCAGCAGTTGAGCTCCAGTGTCACCCCGAATCATCTGGAGGAGCTACGTGGTGAAAGTCATGTTATCATCACCCTCTGCGCCTCGTGGGACACCCTGGATTCAGAGGTTGTTCCTGCGACTGCGGTTCTCCAAATCTTCCTGTTTGGCTTGGAGTTCAATGTGTTGGTCTTCCAGGATATTAACACAGCATATAAGCATCTTCTGATCCTCCGTGCAGGAGTCCATTGTGTGCTCGAGGTCATCTATGTGTGTCCCCACTTCTGTGATATCTGCGCAGATTTTGCATGCAACTTTTGAAATCTGGTTTTAAAGAATCCAATTTCCTTATTAATGTCGTTTAGGAATTGGCCATATAGTCCTGGGTCCACAGGTGCGGCCTCAAGTGCTTGTGTGAAGGGCTTCCCTTTAGTGGCCATGCCTTAAGAAGATGATTTGTACCATAAAGAAACCACAGAACAGTATTTGGAGGATTTGCCCCTCAGCATATTATCGTTCGGATGAGTTTTGAAGGAACATGAAGGAAAAGGTCACAGGATTCTGCTTTGGACACTTGTAATGAGGCCTTGGGGGTCCATAGATAGCTGTAGAAGAGGACAGCCCCAGAGGTGAGGCCAGCTGGGAGGTGAAACGTCCAGAGGTCTCACTCAGACCTGGGGCAAGATCACCATACAGGGAAAGAGGACAGCTGGGGGAGCGCTTCACTGGTACCCTGTGATGCCCACTCCCTGTCCAGAAACAAGTTTGCATTTGCCTGTGGCATAGAGTACATATAAGCCACCAGTGAGGTGGAGTCCGGCAGGGAAAAGCCTCTCCCACCACTGCCAAAGCAGCCGATTTAGGGGGCCAGGTCATGATGTCCCCACAGTGCAGTCATACTCCACAGGCAGTGCTAAAGTTTGTGTGGGCCAAAGTTCATACCCCTTCTGGAGAGTCACCAAAAGCAAAGGAGGCCCCCAAGTGTCTTCCAGCTGCCCCCAGGGCCACGCAGGATTCAGGCCATCTCAGGAGGGGTAATGCGCAGCAAAGAGGCCCTAGGCAGCATGTAGCAGGTGGGCAAGGCATGCACTCACCCGTCGTTGAAGGGGAGAACCTCGGCAGCGAGCAGCCTGCTCCCACCCAGTCAGGACAAGAGCAAAGGCTGAGGCCAGAGACCCCCTTGGTTCAGACCAGGAGGCCCCAGCTAGGCGACAGGCCGGCACCGCATTGATCCACTCTGGTACGCGTCGCTGCCACAGGTCCCAGCTGCCTCCGTTAAGCACCTCAGACCGGGAGACCATTAAGTCAAGAGTCTGCTCAGAAGGGGCACAGGCAGCCTCCCCACCACCCACACTGCACTCCTCCCACGCCGGTAGCAAGCAGCCTCGTGAATCCGCGGCAGATAGAGATTAGAGACGGCTCATCTGGGGGCTCGGTGTAGCAGTAGGCCCTGCCAGCATCACAAGGCCGCCCAAGATGGTGGGCCAGGCAGCCGCAGGCCCGTCGGTGAGCACTGAAAGAGAATCTTCCTCGAATACAGAGGCTCCTCACCTTTAATGCTTACAAATAGCCCTGATAGTCCACTGTCTCTGAGGAGCTATAAGCGGGCCCATCCAGACACCGCAGTAAGAAGGTGCCCTGAAGATCAAAATGGTGGGCACTCTCGGACCCCGAGACCCAAGCAGGGCATCTCTTCTGATGGGAAGGTGCTTTGCCGGACTACAATCGCCACATCCCCACACTCCAGGAATCTCTGCAGACATGTGGCAAGTGAATCTGTGTTGGGCTGGATCTGCTAGACAAGCAAAAACAGCTTTAAGGCCCACGGGGACTCGGAGCACAGACGAGCTGCATCCTACTCCAGGTCCCGTCAAGCCACACCCCCCTTAATATACTTTTTAACATTTTCCTGAACATTACCATAGGGAGATATCCGCCCAAGTGGCAGAGATCTCCGCCTATGTGCGAAAGTTACAAGTACAAACTTTACACTTCTAAACTAGGCTCCAACCCCTGGCTTCAGAGGTTGGAGATATGTAAGTCTACACTTTTGGGCCCCGAGTACAATCTCGCTAGGAAAGCCCTCCGTACGACTTGGATCCGGAGGGCTTTCCTAGCGGATTGCGCTCCGCGAGTTCGAGCGACCGATTCCGATGCACCCGTATGGTGACGGACTCGGTTCGCTCGGACTCCCATTGAACTTTATGGGAGCCTGTATACCAAACAGGTGCACCCTGTGGCGGGCACCCCTTTGTGCCCTCCACACTGTGCATTTCTGGAAAGGGGGGAACCGATTCGGAGGGCCCCGGATGAAGGGGGGGCCTGCTACAGCCCCCCAAAGTCCGATTCCCACAGCTGTTTCGTCTTGCTGAGACCGAGTCAATACGGCTGTCCGAATCATGCATCGTACTCGCTCGTTCGGAAGCCGGCTCCATTGCGCGGCACGATTCGGCTGCGAACAAGTCGGACTGACAGGATCGGGTTCAGAAACGATTCGGTCGACGCAGACGAGATCTTCGCATCGTACTTGGTCGTTCGGAACGGGGGAAGATTCGGTCGGAAACATAGGCTTCGAATCGGATTTGCTCGGTCCGGAACCCATCTAGAGGCCTTCCTAGCGAGATCGTAATAAGCCCCTTTGTCGTAAATTTACACTCATAAAAGGCTAATAGCCAAAATCACTACATTTGCTACAAAGTGCAAGAGTAAACTTACCTATTTGAATAGCCTCCGCTTTTCTTTAGGTCTTAGCGCAGTATACTGGGCTGTATCCAAGGTGGATATTGTTGTTTACCATTAGTGTTTCAGGTCATAAGATTATTTAATTTCATTTGAATAACAGAATAACAGAATTGTTCATTTTGTAAATTGTCTCTCCAAAGGTGCCAATAGTGAGCAGCAATGAATTACTCCAGGAAGCTGTAAATGGGCTAGATAGAAGTCAAATACAGTATGACACAGTAATCAGACTTGATAAGCTCAGTATTTAGCCAATTTATATATTTTAAAAGTGCCTGATTAAATCAGAGAATTATAAAAATTAAATATATTAAACTCCAAAAATGAGCTCTACGATTCATAATCTGTCCTGGTCCCTAACAAATGCCTTCTGATTTCTTCTCTAAACACACAAATAATTTCATGTAAAGTGTTTACACATGCACAAAGTGTCCTGAGAACTGATGAAGTTCAGTGCTCAGGTTAGCAACACATTAGTGTGTGTTTCTTTCAACATACTCTGTGGAATGGTGCAGTACCGATTCATTCATTGGCACTAAGGATTATTTTGAGAACGCAGCCCATTAAAAGAAGCAGTTGGAAGACAATGATTGTTTAGAGTTATAACATCTATTTTCAAAAACAAAAAAAGATATTTATTTTAATCCTAAGAACAAGTTGAATTTTAGCAGCATTGTAGTGTTTTGCTATTTATTCAACACATCAAACATATGCTAGACTGAGACATATATTTGAGATTACAGTAGTGCTTAATTTGAGCTGCCAGTTGCAGGTGGGGCCCATTGCCACTCATTTTTGGGGACCAGTAGAGATGTTTTTCAGATCAAATTTTGGTCCAGAGCAAGAGAAAGAAAAACACAAAGGGCATCATTTATGAAAAGTGACGCATCGCTGCGTGAAAACAGCGATGCGTCACTTTTCATTGCGCCCTCCTTGCGACATGCTGGATGCGTCATATTTACAGTATGACGTATCATGTCGCAAGGAGTTACAGATACGTCAGTATTTCTGACGTATCTGTAGGCGCAAAAATGACGCATTGCTAGAGTGTGTCACAAAAGCGACGCAACTCCAGCAATGGGCAAGTACCATGTTAAATGTGCCTGCGTCCGTCTTACGCCTGCCATGAGGCAGGCGTAAGATATTGACGCATTTGCGTCCTAGAAGTGGCGCAGTGAAATCTTATAGATTTCACTGCGTCACTTCTACGACTCTTTCTTGCGTCGGAATGCCCTGCTGCATACATTATACCTGGCGCAGGTATAATGTGGCGCAAGGGTTTACAAAGTGACGCATCTACCTAGATGCGTCACTTTGTAAATATGATGCAACATGGCGCATTTTTTACGCTGCTGGTGCGTCACAAAAAGTGACGCACCGGAGGCACAAAAGTGACGCAAGGGCTCATAAATAAGCCCCAAAATGGGGATAGAGGGAGGAAAAGAAAAATGGAAAAACCATGACTGGGGGAAAAAGTAAGGGATGAAAAAGAACTTGCAAGATTGAGCTAAAGAGGCAGGAAGTGTCTTGTGGTGGATTGCACAGGCATGTGGTGAAATCAAGACTACACAGCCTTGAGATTCAGCACGCTGGGTGTGAGCTTCTGAGCAAAACTTTGGGCACGGCACTTCTTCCTTTACAAATGAAGCGCTGGATTCAATGTAACTTGTCTTCAAGAAACAAAAATTAGACGGGGAGGATAGGAAATGACTACAGAGTGAAATTAGAGCTAAAATACCAAGTGGCTTGTCTAAACTGAAGAACATCATCACAGTGGATAAGGAACACGAGGGCAACTTTCTGATAGTAACTGTTAATATGGACAATGTAAAATGTATCCTCACTGCAGTCTGCATACCAAACACTCGTTCTGCGCGTATATTATAAGATTTACATGGAGATCACGTTATGAATGAGGGAATATTTGCAGCTGATAGAAATATAAATGCTACTATGATCAGAGAATTCGATTTGCCCTAAATTGCCTGCAAACTGATCACTTGGGTGATGCTTACCCTAGAATGAAGGGATAATCCTTTTTACCCAAAACACACCTCTTGTACTAGAGCTTTGACTTAGTATCCAAAAGACACGTCAGCTCCCTCTGGTAGCAACTGTGGACAATATCCAACTCATTGCTCATGCGCTGTTAGCCTGGCGCTGTGTCAGCAACTCTGCCAAAGCAATTAATTTGAAGCTGAGCGCCTGGCTGCTTGAAAACAAATATTTTGAAAAAACAAAGGTTTGCTGACATGGAATATTTCCTGCACACAATGTTTCCGTTCCCTGTTCAATCTGACTTGAAACACTTTTCTTAGGGATTCTTCCATTGCCATTGTATCTCGACTGAATATCAATAGATGGTACGAATTAGATGATTTGGCGGCTAAAACTAAGAACCTGACACAAATATTTTTCCGGGGATCGGGGTAACGTTAACATCAAACATCGCCAGAAAAGATATAATTCACAAATATGGGTCACCAAACCAAAAAGAAATGAGGGACAGTTTACTTGCATTCTGCAATGTGTGTGCCTCACAAAAGTGAAGCAGCTCTGCGCAAAATGTTTATTTTGGGCTTAGCCTTGTCTGAAAGTAAAGCATAGCAGCGCTTTCCGCTTCTTTTGCATTACTTTGCAACAAGAGAGCTTTCCATGGGTGGTACAGAGTCGGTACCATGCAACTACTCATGGTTTTTGCTGCAAAGCCCTACCTACTAACAATAGTACACAGGACTTTGCACCAAAAACGAATGCCTCTATGAAGCTGGCATGAAGAAATGCTTTTATTTCTCCTACCTCTTCCCACTTTGTATATGTGCTGTACTGTACAGCACACATCCAAAGAGGAAAACGTTTTAAAGTTAGTCAGCATGGTATTTTGTACTGGAAGGGTATTGTACTAGTACAAAACTCATGTTAGACATTGCACAGACAGCAAAGATGTGTGTGTGTTGCAAGGCAGCCTAAAGGCACACCAGAGCTTGGAAAAGAGCAGGGCAGTGTCATATCTTAATAGATAAATCACTTCCCTGCTCTGTCCCTCTCTCGCAATGCAGCACAGCATCTTTGATTGTCTATTTAGTGTCAGTCAGAACCCCCCCCCGTGAAAAGCATCCCCGTAGCCCACAGTTGCCCATTTATAATTCTCTATATAAATCTGACTCTGGACCACCTTCTTCTATCGTACACCCTGAGTAAGAGCATTGTCCTCTTTAGTAGGCACAAGGGACTGTCTATTTTTGGTTGATATATGGAGACCTCCACTTCAGCAGCTCATGGAATCAAACCGGTATCATTTGGAGTGCTGAGGCCCTGGAAGACCCCTGAGACAATTTGCATATCTTTATTCTGATAATATTCTACGTGTGTGTAGTGATATGGGAAATGTTTCAGATGCCTGCAAGTTATGATGAGAGGCACCTATATGGAAACCTCCCATTGGATAAAGCGAGACCTCGCACAATGAAACTAAAAACACAAGTGAAACTCCTACAAGAAAGAGCAGAGGGAGCGTGATCTATAAAATGTAGGACCCAATTCACAAAAATGTTGGACCTTTACTTCTATCATCTGAAACCTATGAAATAAAATATTTTATTTTGTTTGGAATTTTCAAACAATTCCAGAGGTACTAAGATTCATAAGTATCTAAATATATGTAAAAGTTTAAATATATGCATGCCTAAATATAATGCAAAAATGCTTTTCTACTTGCTTTTTTTGTTCTCCTCAAAGACAATATATTTCACTGGGAGAAAACCATTTTGCTACACCCCCACCAATTTTGGATGTCACCCTCCCCTCATTCTCACACTGGATAGAGACCTAACAGGAGTAAATCTCTGGCATTTCAATGGTGACAATACTCCTGCCTAAACCATTAACTTGCAGGTTTTCTAGTGTTCACCTGCTTAGGCATCCTCACCACAGAGTGCCCATACCCTGGACTTGTAAACAGATTTTCTATAATGTAAATTTGATCTACACTGTTGTAATTCTAACTAGCAGTAAATCCATTTTTGTGAACTCATAAATTGTTTTTTGAACACCGAATTTAGCGTCGGAGTACAAATAACTTCTGTGAACCGATCTCTAGGTTAGTATAGGTACGAATGGTGGGTGCAAAGGTATCTGAAACCGTAAGTAAATATAATTTAACAAGCATTGGCAAAGCCAATAGGGTGCGTCCATGCAAGAGCTATTGGCTTTGCCAATGTGTTTTAGCCATGTTGTACACCAGCGTGGCTGCTGTTCAGCATGGCTAAAAGTTAATGGCATAGAGGAGAGTGGCGTGGAGTGTGGTAGAGTGGAATGGCGAAGAGTGGAGTAGATTGTTGTAGAGTGGAGTGGCAGAGAGTGTTGTGTATTGGAGTGGCATAGTGTGAAGTCGCGTAGAGTGGCTACACTGGAGTGGCATAGAATAGAGTGGACTGGTGTACAGTGTGCTGGCATAGAGTGTTGCAGATTACAGTTGCATAGAGTGCAGTGGCATTGAGTTTAGTGGTTTACAAACACAGTGGAATTGTAGAACACAGTGGTGTAGATTAGAGTGGTGCATAGTAGAGTGCCTTAGCCTTGCAACCACCACAGCTCACGATTTGCACCCTAAAGCCAGTGTGTCTTTGCCATAAGCTTGCATAAGCTTGCATGTGTTCTTTGTTCCTCATGCCTCCTTGCTCGCTGTTGTTGTTTGACCATGTGGCACTGGCTGGCTTGGCAGCCATTTTGTGCCTCTAGCCTGAGTGCCTTTGCCATAGGCTTGCATGTGTTCTTTGTTCCCCATGCCTCCTTGCTTGCTGTTGTTGTTGTTTGGCCATGTGGCTGGCAGCCATTTTGTGCCTCCAGCCAGAGTGTGTCTTTGCCAT
The DNA here is from genome assembly GCA_963921515.1 of Calotriton arnoldi. Taxonomy (NCBI): domain Eukaryota; kingdom Metazoa; phylum Chordata; class Amphibia; order Caudata; family Salamandridae; genus Calotriton; species Calotriton arnoldi. Next base: position 15,518 of record CAWUFW010025641.1, read on the forward strand.
AGGCTTTCATGTTTTCTTTGTTCCCCATGCCTCCCTGCTTGCTGGCTTGACCATGCGGCTCTGGCTGACAGCCATTTTGTGCATCCAGGGAGTGTGTGTTTGCGATAGGCTTGCATGGATGGATGGATGGGATATCAGTTTAATAATATGTTTAAGGATCATTGTAGTATGTATTTTAAGAATATGATTTTGATGAACAGTGCTTATATATTACATGCATTTTTTGTGTTGTTTTATTTTGCACCTCTTTGCCTCATAATAGGTTTCTTCTCATCCTTCCACACAAACATAACCCATTATTGATAGTTCTTAAAATTTTAAATGTTATCTTTTTAAATTGTTTTATATAAATTATTTATTTTTTATTTACATTTTTGTATTTTTAAAATGGTTGAAATCTTTTTTTTATTTTCATTTTGTAAAACATGTTTTAACATTTTTTTTCATTTTGCCTCGGTCAATCCATCCATCCACCATAGGCGCACAACTGCGCAACAGCATTCCATTTTCTTAGGTATAATCCATTTCCTCCTGTCAGCCTGGCTGTGGTGCACTACAGACACATCAGCATCATCCATTTTTTAGTGGTTATTCCATTTCCCCCTGGACCACATTATCTGCCATACGTGCACAAACTTACCAGCATTTTTTAAAAGATTATTACTCCATTTACCCATGCAGTTCCCTGAGTGGCACAGGTGTCTCTTTTAGAATATAGGGACATAAAGGATAGAGCTCTATCTGTATATTGTGTGTTATCCTAATGGGGAATTACATTTTATGGTTTGGTAGTGTGGTTTGACTTTAAAGTGGTTATTACTTAAGTAACCAGCCACACTATTAGTGCATTTGTCTGTACTAATTCAAAGTGTAACAATGCCACGTTTCACTGAACGTTTTTTTTACATGCTTGCTTTTAGGTGCACAAGAGACGAAGAGACATCTCCTGCAGTATTGCCAAACAGAAGGCCTGTACAGTGACGTCACATGTCAGTCCACCAATCTCTTCTGCTTATTCAGCTTAATGTCATTTACCAATTGAGAGCTTTAAGATGGCCCCAAAGAAAGTTGCTGCCAAGAAAGTGGTCAATGAGAAGAAGCAGCTTTCCACCAGTGGTGTGTTGGCTGAAACCTTTTTTGGACACTGTCATGTGCCTGCCTCACTGGCCTCCAGGAAGCAAGCTGGAAGCAGCACTCCTGCATCAACAGCACCACCCCAACCTATGCCCAAGACCATGTCTGTCAGTAAGGCAGTCACTGCAATCATGGTGATGTCGACAAGTAGTGACGTTGAATTTGATTTGTCCCTTTCGCAAAGTAATACCCAATCGTTTCAGGAAACAGAGCAAAGTGGACAGCAGCGGCAGCCAGCAATGGTACATCTTCCTGATGTTGTAGCAGAACTGGAGGTCGAGCTTCCTGACGACCAAGAACCTCTTCTTTTAGAACCAATGGCTCCCAGATCTCCAGCAGGAAAAGGAAGGCTACTACTCCACCATCTTCTTCTTTAGCTGATCAACTTCTGGGTGAACCACCTGAGTTTGAGGACGGAGTCTACTTCCCAGACTGAGTATGCCACCATAGAGCGTTTTGATTATTTCTTGTTGAACTTCTTTCTTTGCCAAGAAAAAATGCAGCTAATGGATCTCTGGGGAAACGCTGACATGCTGGAGAAAGACGGTTGAGATGTGCAGATAGCAGTAAACATCCAGATATACGCTCAGGATGACTATGTAATTCCTCTGGACGGTCAACCGATGGTGCCTATTTGCAGCTGCCAAATCGTATGAACGGGAATGAATAGGCGAACTGCTTGTCCTTTAGGATAGAAACGGCTTCACACTTGCATAGCTACCAAAACAGACAAGGTCATCTTTGGAGGTTGACTTACTGCCTGCCCATTAATTGGGAGACAAACAAATCGATTTAGATTAACCCCACCCTACACAATTTTTGAAAAGTAATTGAACTAAATGTGGTCCTGATGAAGGTGGTCTTATTGGTGTCCCACCGAAACGTGCGTTGACCTATATTTCACAAACGGGAATCCAGTCAGAGACACAAACAAGAGAAGAAACTGCTGAGATGTATCAGCACAACGAAGTCACACTAATAGTGTCTCTTTCCTGACTCACTGGATCCCATATATGTTTTGAATTGTCTTTTTTATTATCTCTCGGTGTTGTATGTATGATAGTATGGATGAGTCAGTTGATAGGTATGATTGTAGGTTTGATGAATGAGTGTGGGGTTACTCTTATTTTTGTAACTGTTTCCTTTTCATTTGTATTGTATATTTGTTCATAATGAAATTGTTTTGTTTGTTTCATTTAGCCATGCTAGATTAATTGAGATATCAAGTCATTTATGAAACTAAGCACATGAAATGTGCTGAAGTATTGACATTATTGGATTGTCTTGTATGTTTGTTTTTTATGTCTTGTGCTAATTTATAATAATGAATTTTTTGAAAAAGAGACAAAACTAAAAAAACTTTTTACAAATAATAAATACAGTTTTATGAACTCATTCCGGTTAAGAAAATATTTTGGGGACATGTTTGATGCATGAGTCTTATCGGCCCGCCATATAAGTGATAGAGGTCAGTTTAGAGGTCTTTCACAGTTTTTTGTTGTTTCCCCTTCCTCTAGGACCTAAAAGAATGTAGGGGGTACCTTCCTACTTATTAGCATCACCTGCAGTATTGCCAAACAGAAGGCCTGTACAGTGACGTCACACATCAGTCCACCAATCTCTTCTGCTTATTCAGCTTAATGCCATTTACCAATTGAGAACTTTAAGATGGCCCCAAAGAAAGTTGCTGCCAAGAAAGTGGTCAGTGAGAAGAAGCAGCTTTCCACCCGTGGTGTGTCGGCTGAAACCTTTTTTGGACACTGTCATGTGCCTGCCTCACTGGCCTCCAGGAAGCAAGCTGGAAGCAGCACTCCTGCATCAACAGCACCACCCCAACCTATGCCCAAGACCATGTCTGTCAGTGAGGCAGTCACTTCAATCATGGTGATGTCGACAAGCAGTGACGTTGAATTTGATTTGTCCCTTTCGCAAAGTAATACCCAATCGTTTCAGGAAACAGAGCAAAGTGGACAGCAGCGGCAGCCAGCAATGGTACATCTTCCTGATGTTGTAGCAGAACTGGAGGTCGAGCTTCCTGACGACCAAGAACCTCTTCTTTTAGAATCAATGGCTCCCAGATCTCCAGCAGGAAAAGGAAGGCTACTACTCCACCATCTTCTTCTTTAGCTGATCAACTTCTGGGTGAACCACCTGAGTTTGAGGACGGAGTCTACTTCCCAGACTGAGTATGCCACCATAGAGTGTTTTGTTTATTTCTTGTTGAACTTCTTTCTTTGCCAAGAAAAAATACAGCTAATGGAACATTATTTTTGTGTCAGATTTAAGCTGCCCCACCATTTTTACTCACATATATGGCAGGATTGGAGTTGGAGCAGTGTGCAGTGAAGAAGCCTCCACAATTCCTTCATGACATTGGAGACAATTCCTGCCTCCCTCGCATGCCTATCCTTCTTTGCATCACTTAGCAGGGGTTTCCCAGACGTTCATTGATTTAGAAGAGTGCCAATGCCAAATTCCAATGTGTTCCCTGCGTCAAAGATACAATTGTGTACCTACTACCTAACCTACTCATGTTTGAATTGAAAGAGGTAACTTGCAACTGTTGCAACAATGAGTGAGTGATTGTGAGTGATAATTGATGATTCATGTGGTTGCAGACAGTGAGGGAGGGTGTTCAACTGTAATTTGGGAACTTGCTTTAGATGATTTGCAATGTTTGGATCCTGAATGATGGGTGATCATTTTTCCTGAGGGTGATTCGCCCTTTCACGCTTACATAGATTTACTTGCAGGGTCCAATCCTTTTTTCTGGTTCTTCAGCGATCAGACCAGTCACTTTAGCTAACAACCAAAAACCTATACAAAATACTGAAATTCTGTTTCTCTACTTGTACTTCAACAGCAGTGCACTACACGTCTATCTTGCTCGGGTCATGACAGTTTCTGTTTGACAATCCGCAGGCCTTCTCATCTAATGCATGAATGAAAGGCTATAGCGGAGCTCAGCACTCCTGCTTACTTACCGGACCAGTCCAGACGGGAACCCAAAAGTGATGGACATTCCCGAGGAGAATGCAGATGAACTACCTAATTTTGCAATACAGTACATTTTTCTTTTCACAAAAATATTTTTAGAACTGGGTCACTCCTCCTTAATGTGATTTTTTCAAACCTAGAAGACAGAACATTTAGATATCTGTTAACTTGGGTCTCTGGGGCAGAAGGACTGTTTGCAATGCATTTAACTGGACTATGTCATACTGATTCCTTCATTTCGTCCACAACAGATTGATGATGCTAAATTGCTGCTCATCGCTCAGATGAATATTGTCCTTGTGTAGTGTTTGTCTTTTTCACAACTTTCCCCAAATCCCCTTTCATATCCATTCATCAAACCCCTAACCATCTTCCCACAGGCTGTGTGATTTATTGAGATGTAACTTAATTTACACCATAAATGGATCACACAATTGGTGGGGAGGATGTGGTGAAAGCGACACCAACTCACTGCAAGATCTTCTATTACCTAAGCAATAGCCTACACTGGCCTCAATCAATCATCTGAAGAGCCAGGTCTTGAGGTCCTGCCTGAGTTGGAGCAGTGTAGGGCTTTGCCAGAGGTGGAGGGGGAGTCTTTCCAGGTTTTGGCTGCAAGGCAGGAGAAGGACTTTTCACCAATTCTGGTCTTGTAGATGCGTGGCATGGAAGCCAGAGAGAGGTCGGCTGATCGGAGGTTTCTCTTGGGTGCGTGGAAGGAGAGGCAGTTGTTTAGGTATGCTTGTCCGATGTTGTGGAGGGCCTTGTATGCGTGCGTGAGGAGCTTGAAGGTTATTCTTCTTTCGACGGGAAGCCAGTGGAGGTCGCGGAGGTGTTGGGTGATGTGGTTGTGGCGGGCAATGTCTAGGATCATTCTGGCTGTGGCGTTCTGGACAGTCTGGAGCTTGCGAAGGAGTTTTTTGTTGATTCCGGCATAGAGGGCGTTCCCGTAGTTCAGTCTGCTAGTGATGAGGGCGTGTGTGACCGTATTTCTGCATTCGGAGGGGATCTATCTGAACGTATGCGGAGGGTGCTGAAGCAGATTTGGCGGTTCATAGTGAGTGATGGATCTAGTATGATTCTGAAGTTTTGCACATGGTTTGTTGGGTGGGGGGTGTTTCCGAGGGCTGGAGGCCACCAGGTGTCATCCCAAACTGAGGGGGTGGAGCCGAGGATGAGGACTTCTCTTTTCCCGGAGTTGAGTTTCAGACAGCTGTCCTTCAACCAGGAGGTGACGGCTTGCATCCCTTCTTGGAAGTTGTGTCTGGTGATGTTGGGTTCCTTGGTGAGGGAGAGGATGGGCTGGGTGTCATTAGCGTATAGGAGACGATGTTGAGCCTCATTTACACACCCACACATAAAAGTGATCCATATTTTAGATATATGACAACATCAGTCATCAGCAACATCATTTAGGCCTTGTGTTGCGTGTAAGCTTAACCTTGTCCACTCCAGATTTTAAGTCTACTTTTCATAACTCATGGATTTCGTAACTTTAGCTTTAATTAAATATTAGCTTCCCATTGCTAGGAAGCAGTTACTCTAGCAATTTGTTTTATTTTATCAGTTATTCTTTGTTGTGTCATGTAGTAGTCTGATCTCCACTCTTTGTAAAGCTATGATATAATTTATAATCCACTAACTCAGTGTTTTTTTTTTCATTTATTTGCCTGTGATGGATAATCCTTCCGATTAATTCTACAGTTGGAGCTCACCTGGGAGGGAGTAGGACCTCGCTTGTGAAGTTCTGATATCTTCCCTGTTATTGCTTCATCTATATTCATGTAAGAGAACTATGGAGTGAAGTGAACTAATTAAGTTAGTAAGTAAGCAACTAACTGTTACTGCAGATAAGTAATCATTTATCTAGGTTGTTGTAGGCAATGTAGGTCATGGCAGCATCCCCCCGATGGTCGAGATAGTTACAGAGGTGTCTATGCAAATAGGGGATGCCCTAAGAAGTGGAAACAGGTATGGGGAGGATGGAATGCGTACAGGGGCGGGATATGCACCCCGCCCTCCCGGGGCTTGTCAATGGAGGAGATCTGAAGAACATACCAGGGTAATTTTGCAATTAAGCCTCAAAAAACGACATATGAACAATATAAGGGATGGATATCATTTTATTACAGATATTTTGTTGCAATATTGCCAATATTGTTTGAACTGTATTAATAACTTGTGCTGCTATCAATAAAAAGAGTTTAAAAAAAAAAAGATAGTTACAGAGGTATATAACTAACTATAGCTAACTGGTATACACTTTTATATGCAGATTAGTAAAAAAACAGGCTGCATAAAAAGGCAGCAGTGCAAAGTAAAACTAAAACACAAATAAACTACTTCAGGAATACATCGTAAAGAAATAACATTTACCCCTTTATTTTGTTACAACAAAAACCCCACCCTCTCTACCCACTACGCCTCACCCCTTTCCCCAAACAAATTGACCCATCCCCATTCCACAACCAATGTCCAAATGTCCAACAAATGAAAAACCCGGTCCCAACTCCCTTCCCACCCTCTCCACCCACAAGTCCCTCCCGCCAAAACAAAAAATTTAAAAAGAGCTAAAAGAGGGCATTGTCCATTTGGGTCCGGAGCTGGTCCAGGCTCCAATCTATCCTCCCCAGCGGGCTCTCCATACGCCTCTCCATGCGGTCCAGTCGCTGCAGGATGGGCAGCAGCAATGTCTCATCAGAGCGCACCCCTGTGTTTCCCCTAATGTTGGTGCTAAAAAAGCTGCCTAGCACCAGCGCAGGCACCCTTGCACCATGTTGCAAGGGTGCCTGCGCTGCAGGGGCAGTTGTTTATGTACTGGAAGGTGTCCCTTCATGCACATAAACAATCTTGACGGGTGATTTGCTGTTTCTATGTGTGCTGCAGAATGCAGGACACATAGAAAGAACAAAATACGAGGAGAAATTAACAATTTCTCCTCGTATAACTTCCTAAGACTAGGTCTTACCTGGCCATAGTTTTTGGCGCTCTCCCATCCTTGTAAATATGGGGCAGCATCAAAAAGCAATAGATGTGGCGGCGGAACGCCCACTGCAACACCCATTGCACTCCCCTTTCACGCTAAGTGAAGCGTGAAAAGGGGCCTTATTTACAGGGCGGTGTTAAGCCATGTTAAGTGGCTTAATGCCGCCTTGTAAATAAGGAGAAGGGGATATCGCCCCTAAAAGGGATGTTCTAGTGGTGATATCCCCTTGTAAATATGCCCCTTTGTGTGTTCGGTTTACAATGCAATGAAAACTTTGTAAATGCTGCATTAACTGAAGCAGATGTACATTGCACAGCCAACAGTCATGGAATTGGACCATCCTGCACTTCAGGCATGGGTGGCGAAATGCCATGGGCAGGGAGGGAGGTGAATGGTGATGGGTGGGATACATACCTGCCTCGCTTAACAGATACAGTGAGCCATGGGAGTAGAACAAAAATGTAAAAAATACCCGCCACTTTGAACCATAGCTTTGATAACCATAAAACAAAGTAAGCGAAGTAGGTGAGCAGCATGCCCCTCTCAAGAAGAGCTCCCTTGCTCATTCATCCAAGCATTCCAATTATTCATTCATCCTTTCATTCTTCTACAGCCACTCATAGCCACCATGATTTAAGTTTTACTTTCTCCCATCCAGTCTTTCACCAAAATTTCCAATCTATTATCTATCCATTCAGTATCCACCCTTTCTTTTAACCATCCTTTCACCCACCCATCCCTTTCGTAACCTTTCACCCACCCACGCATCCTTTCACTCATATACCCTTTCACCCATCCTTTCTTTTAACCGTCAGTTCTTTCCCGTTTCCCTCAATCCATCATTTTTAGTGCTCATTTTGTGAGCTTTTGCTGAGTTGCAGATAGAAGAGGTCATAACTTAACCACAGTTGCAGCTGGTAAAGTGGGGGCTCCCAATCATGAGTCACGATGACGCCCTTATAGCTAGTGAGTATAATAGCAATTGTCAATACGCAAGCAATGTGACTTACTACCACCCGTCCCTGCCACCACTTCTCCCACCTCAACTGAATCGCCTCCTTCTGTAGCGGCACTTGAGCCGGCAGCACTTGTGGTAGGTGTGGCTAGAAAAAAACATTATATGTTTTTTAGATGCCAGATACTCCTCCCATTCATTTTTTTAATCCAAAAAATACAATTGCAATACATCACTACAGTTTGGTTAGCACTGTAGTATCTTCTATCAAAAATATAATTCTGGCCAAAGCCAGGTAGTGTAGCCAACCAAAAACCTTTCGTAATAGAGGGGCAGAGCTATAGCCTATGATGATCATAATGACTGAGTTATTGAAGCACAATAAAGGGGTGGAATAATGGTTGATGAAAGACATGCGGTTTTGGTTGGCAAATGCAATAGGTCCTCATACTTTCCAGCCATGCTGCACTGTCATGAAAACTGCTAGTATACTGTATAAATGAATGACACAGCACAACTTTGTGGGGAAGGGGGTGCCAGGGGTGTTCCATAACCATGGCCACTCTCTCATTAACTGTTAGAGCTTGAGCAAGAAAAAGAAAGCCTTCTCAACAAACATGCATGGTGAATATTATTTATAATACTAGCTTACTTGGGCCTGCAATCTTCACAGTAGACCGTAGAGTACCAAAAATCTTTTCTTAGTCTTACAGTACCACAAGATATATAGGAGAGAGGAAAAGATTACCGACAAAACAGAAGATAAGTGAACTAGAGACTAGTAAAGCTTGGAAAAAAACAGCTACCAAAAAAAGAATATATGAAATAAGGAAAGAAAGAGATAATCCAGGGATAACAGGAATGAAACAAAAATTGGATAGGGGAGTTTGAAAAAAAAAGGAGACAGTATAAAAGATAACAAGGAGAAATTTAAACGTAGCATAGTGGGCAGATGTAAAAGAGCTAGTTCATTGTGCTTTGCATGCGTGGGTTTGCATCCCATCCTTGCCGCCACGTGAAAGAAAGACAGCAGGTAAGGGTGTCAGAGCAACTTTATTTCTCGCCAGAAATACCAGGCTCCAGGCAGCAACTCCCATCCTGGAACACATTACTAGGGCTCCTGATTTTATGCTATTTATTTTTTTTGACATTTCCGTCTGTATTTATCCATATTTTTTTTTGCTAATTTTATCTGTATTTATTCATATTTGTTTGGGGATTTACGGAAAAATGAAGCTGAAATTAATATATTTTCACATTTATTTAACCAGTAAATATGCTTGAATGCCTACCAGGTTTCAATGTTGTAAACACCCACAGAAGATAAATCAATGCGCTCATAAGAAAATATGCAAATTTCAGTATCAACCTTGTGCATAACTACTGCTGTTAAAGCCTCTTTACTAAAATTAATTTCTTTTTACCCCCTTTCCTAGCAATCCACACCTGGCAGTCATGGCAGACAGTATTTAGAATTACTCAAAAAACAACCCAATTTCCATTTTTATCCACATTTAAAAATAAATACAGACAAGATAATAAATGTTTTCTGTCTGTATTTATTTGTAAAAATCAGTAAAAACGGAAAACAGGGAGCCTTACTCATCACCGACATTCCAATACCCCAAGATTCTACCCTAAGCCCAGTACAATCATAAAACCCAACATTAGGTAAATAGTAATAATAAATAATAGGACTTACTAGGCTGAGCGGAGCCCTGAGCCGTGGTGCTGGTGGTTGGCGCCTCCGCCCCAGCTCTTCTCGGACACTCATTTGCACTGCTCCTCTTCTTGCCCTTGTGTGCTGATTTAAGAAATGAAGAAGATAAAAACAAATAGATTAGTTGTAGAGTTAATCTCCACAAATTTTTTATGACAGGCAAACGCAGTCACATTGTACTTATCTAATACAGATCGCCTATAGTACTAGATTTGAGTCTATCGACAGTCGTTGAGTTGGCCATACTCATCCTAAAATTCCTATTCCAAAGTTCTTTAACAAAACCTACATTTGAAACTAATGCATTTCAATGAATGGTTGTTGATTCTATTCTCATTTCTCAACCCCCTTGATGAATCAACTCTGTCTCCCTTTTTTACAATGCATAGATGCATACTACATATCACTGTGAAATAGCTTGGAACTGTACAAGCTACATAAGAAAGTTACAGAGAACACTAACTCACTGATATCACTGATTCACTATGGTGACAGGAGGACAGAAGAGTCTGCAATGGCTTCCTAATTAATCAACCAAAGCGAGCGCCGATGAATACGATTAGGTAGCGCTGAGCACCTGCATAGCCGAAACTGGATCACATAATAATATTCTAACATAAATTAAACGTAACTTACCAATGAGTGTGAGCAGCATGCTAGTTGGAAAAACAATGTAAGCATTGTAGAACACAAACAGAACAAATAATCAATACACACCAAGCCCTGGAATCTCGACACTGAGCAGGTCCTGGCCCCGGTCAAGGATATCCGCCCAGTGGTGCGTCAGCTGCTGGACAGTGCACCGATCCTGGCTGGTGCTCCTCACAAATGGAACACCCTCCCCCAGAGCAGCTGACACTCCCGCAGGGGGTACCCACAGCCAGGCCTGCTGCCAACATAGAGGGGAAGTGGCGTTGCATGAAAAAAATCAGTGCTGCCACCTCCACCTCACTGAAGATAGCCTGTGGCGACGGCGCCACCGTCTGCAGGGTAGGCAGATGGTCACGTTTCAGGGAAGGGGGACTGGCACTCCCACTCCCCTGTTCTGACATGACACTGGGTGGGGGGGAAGGAATGAAGGAAGAAAGGAAGGAAGGAAGTGAAATACAAAGAAGTAAAGGAAAAATAAAAAAGTACAAAAAGTCACAAAAACACATGAAAAAATTGAACACAACACAAAGACACAAAAACACACACTAATATAATAAATAAAAATTAGGGATCGGTTAATAAGGAGGGAGGAGGATTGAGAGGATTAACCTCTTCGCTGCTAGGCCGTTTATCCCCCCGTGCTAAGCCTTTTTTTTGGCTATTTGGGGTAGTTCGCGCTTAGGCCCCTGTTACTTTTTGACCACATAAGGTATCCACGCCAAATTTGCGCCCTTTTCTTACAACATCATGGGGATTTTAACCCCTTCGCTGCGTTTGTCGGCCAACGGCCGTCGCGAGCACTACCTCGGTAGTGCTGTGCACGTCCGTTGGCCGACGCGGCCCCGCCCACTCCTTTAAACCGCCGCACCGCGGTGGAATGTTCGCCGCGGTAAAGGGGTTAAAGGTCCCCAGGGTTTGTTGATCCCCTTGGAGGGGACCCAGAAATCTGCCAAAATACAGCTAAAGTTTTTGGGTTTTTGGGAAAAATGGGAAAAAATGGCTACACATGAAAACGTCTGTTTTTTTTCCTGCAAATGGTATCAACAAAGGGTTTGTGGTGCTGCAATCACCATCTTCCCAGCTTTCAGGGACAATCAGACTTTTGTCAGAAAACCAAAAATATTTACACAGTTTTGGCATTTTACTGGGACATAGCCTATCTTTGCTATTTTTTGTGCTTTCAACCTCCTTCCAGTTAATGGTAAAAATGGGTATAAAAGCAATGATGGATCCTGGAAAGTTATACATTTCTGAAAAGTAGACAAAACTCTGCATTCAGCAAGGGGTAATTTGTGTAGATCCTTCAAAGTTTTCTTATAGAAACTAACAGTTCAAAATAGGAAAAATTGAAAATGTGTTTAAAAAAAAATAGCCATTTGTGACAACGTTTTCACCTGTAACTTCTTCTAAGTATGACAGATTTTTTAAAGCAATATACCGTTACATCTGCAGGACCCTTCTGGTTGTGGGGCTATATAGGACTTGTAGGTTCACCAAGAACCCGAGGAACCCAGAGCCAATAACTGAGCAGCATCTTGCTATGTTTTTTTATTGTGTACTGGGTATATAACAATTCATTTGGGAAAATATAAACAGGGAAAAATCGGTATGAAAGACACTTATGTATTTGTGAAATGGGGACAAAATATATAGTTTAGAAACAGTACCTATTTGCACATCTTCGAAATTGTGGGTACCCATACTAGCATGTGAATTATAGGACATTTTTCAAAGTGACTTCTTTTTTACATATTGTCTTACATTTGGAAGGCAGAAATGCATTGAAAGTCAATAGGTAATAACAGTTGCTCTACAATTCTGAGTTCCCCTAAGTCTCCCGATAAAAATGGTACCTCACTTGTGTGAGTAGATGTAGTGCCCGCGACAGGAAACGGCCCAAAACGCAACGTGGACACACCACATTTTTACAGTGAAAACAGACCCTTTTTTTGCAAAGTGCCTAGCTGTAGATTTTGAACCCTAGCTCTGCCTGCACCTAGGCAAACCTAGCAAACCTATACAATTTTGAGAACTAGACACCCAGGGCAATCCAGGATTGGGTGACTTGTCTGGTTCTCACCAGGTTCTGTTACCCAGAATCACTTGCAAACCTCAAACTTTGTAAAGAAAAACACATTTTCCTCACATTTCTGTGGTGGAAAGTTCTGGAATCTGTGTGGATCCACACAATTCCACCCACCCCGCATTCCCCAAAGTCTTCAAAGAAAAATGGTACCTCACTTGTGTGGGTAGGCCTAATGCCCGCAACAGGAAACGGCCCAAAACGCAACGTGGACACACCACAATTTTACAGTGAAAACGGGCCCTTTTCTTGCAAAGTGCCTAGCTGTAGATTTTGAACCCTAGCTCTGCCGGCACCTAGGGAAACCTAGCAAACCTATATATTTTTTTAAACTAGACACCCAGGGGAATCCAGGATGGGGTGACTTGTCTGGCTCTCACCAGGTTCTGTTACCCAGAATCCCTTGCAAACCTCAAACTTTGTAAAAAAAAATTAATTTTCCTCACATTTCTGTGGTGGAAAGTTCTGAATTCTGCGTGGATCCACAGAATTTCACCCACCCCGCATTCCCCAAAGTCTTCCAAGAAAAATGGTACCTCACTTGTGTGGGTAGGCCTAGTGTCCGTGACAGGAAACGTCCCAAAACGCAACATGGACACACCACATTTTTACATTGAAAACGGACCCTTTTTGCAAAGTGCCTAGCAAACCTATATATTTTTGAAAACTAGACTCTCAGGGGAATCCAGGGTTGGGTGACTTGTCTGGCTCTCACCAGGTTCTCTTACCCAGAATCCCTTGCAAACCTCAAACTTTGTAAAACAAAAACACATTTTCCTCACATTTCTGTGGTAGAAAGTTGTGGAATCTGCGTGGATCCACAGAATTTCACCCACCCCGCATTCCCCAAAGTCTTCTGAGAAAAATGGTACCTCACTTGTGTGGGTAGGCCTAGTGCCCGCGACAGGAAACGGCTCAAAACGCAACATGGACAGACCACATTTTTACAGTGAAAACTGACCCCTTTTAAGCAAAGTGCCTAGCTGTAGAGTTTGAACCCTAGCTCTGCCGGCACCTAGGGAAACCTAGCCAACCTATACATTTTTGAAAATTAGACACCCAGGGGAATCCAGGATGGGGTGACTTGTCTGGCTCTCACCAGGTTGTTACCCAGAATCCCTTGCAAACCTCAGATTTTGCTGAAAAAATCTAATTTTTCTCAAATGTTTGTGTGGGAAAGTTGTAGGATCACCGGGCTGACACAAATTTCCTACCTCCCAGCGTTCCCCCAGGTCTCCCGATAAAAATGGTACCTCACTTGTGTGGGTGGGTCAAGCACCCGCAACAGGCAAGGGCCCTAAACGTATTGAGGAGACTTCAAAATTACCTATCACAAAACGACCTGGTTTTGCAAGGGGGGTCACCTGGGTTCTTGGCCGCGGGCTCAGCAACCATCTAGGAAAACCTACCAAACCCACACATTTCTGAAAACTAGACACCCTGGGGAGTCCAGTGAGGTATGGCTTGTGTGGCTCTCTCAACGTTTCCCTACCCAGAATCCCTTGCAAACCTCAAACTTTGTAAAAAAAAACACATTTTCCTCACATTTCTGTGGTGGAAAGTTCTGGAATCTGCGTGGATCCACAAATTTCCACCCACCCCGCATTCCCCAATGTCTTCCGAGAAAAATGGCACCTCACTTGTGTGGGTAGGCCTAGTGCCCACGAGAGGAAACGGCCTAAAACGCAACATGGGCACACCACATTTTTACAGTGAAAACTGACCCTTTTTTGCAAAGTGCCTAGCTGTAGATTTTAAACCCTAGCTCTGCCGGCACCTAGGGAAACCTAGCAAACCTATACATTTTTAAAAACTAGACACCCAGGGGAATCCAGGATGGGGTGACTTGTCTGGCTCTCACCAGGTTCTGTTACCCAGAATCCCTTGCAAACCTCAAACTTTGTCAAAAAAACACATTTTCCTCACATTTCTGTGGTGGAAAGTTCTGGAATCTGCGTGGATCCACAAATTTCCACCCACCCCGCATTCCCCAATGTCTTCCGAGAAAAATGGCACCTCACTAGTGTGGGTAGGCCTAGTGCCCGCGAGAGGAAACGGCCTAAAACGCAACGTGGGCACACCACATTTGTACAGTGAAAACTGACCCTTTTTTGCAAAGTGCCTAGCTGTAGATTTTGAACCCTAGCTCTCCCTGGACCTAGGGATACCTCGCAAACCTATACATTTTTTAAAACTAGACACCCAGTGGAATCCAGGGTGGGTGACTTGTCTGGCTCTCGCCAGGTTCTCTTACCCAGAATCTCTTGCAAACCTCAAACTTTGTAAAAAAATCAAATTTTCCTCACATTTCTGTGGTAGAAAGTTCTGGAATCTGCGTGGATCCACAAAATTCCACCCATGCCGCATTCCCCAAAGTCTTCCAAGAAAAATGGTACCTCACTTGTGTGGGTAGGCCTAGTGACCGTGATAGGAAACGGCCCAAACGCAACGTGGACACACCACATTTTTACCTTGAAAACGGACCCTTTTTTTGCATAGTGCCTAGCTGTAGATTTTGAACCTTAGCTCTGCCGGCACCTAGGGAAACCTAGCAAACCTATACATTTTTTAAAACTAGACACCCAGGGGAATCCAGGGTGGGTGACTTGTCTGGCTCTCGCCAGGTTCTCTTACCCAGAATCTCTTGCAAACCTCAAACTTTGTAAAAAAAAACATATTTTCCTCACATTTCTGTGGTGGAAAGTTCTGGAATCTGCGTGGATCCACAAAATTCCACCCATGCCGCATTGCCCAAAGTCTTCCAAGAAAAATGGTACCTCACTTGTGTGGGTAGGACTAGTGACCGTGACAGGAAACGGCCCAAACGCAACGTGGACACACCACATTTCTACAGTGAAAACGGACCCTTTTTTTGCAAAGTGCCTAGCTGTAGATTTTGAACCCTAGCTCTGCCTGCACCTGGGAAAACCTAGCAAACCTATACAATTTTGAGAACTAGACACCCAGGGGAATCCAGGATGGGGTGAGTTGTCTGGTTCTCACCAGGTTCTGTTACCCAGAATCCCTTGCAAACCTCAAACTTTGTAAAGAAAAACAACTTTTCCTCATATTTCTGTGGTGGAAAGTTCTGGAATCTGTGTGGATCCACAAAATTCCACCCACCCCGCATTCCCCAATATCTTTCGAGAAAAATGGTACCTCACATGTGTGGGTAGGCCTAGTGCCCGCGACAGGAAACGGCCCAAAACGCAACATGGGCACACCACATTTTTAGAGTGAAAACGGACCCTTTTTTGCAAAGTGCCTAGCTGTAGAGTTTGAACCCTAGCTCTGCCGGCACCTAGGGAAACCTAGCAAACCTATACAGTTTTGAGAACTAGACACCCAGGGGAATCCAGGATGGGTTGACTTGTCTGGCTCTCACCAGGTTCTGTTACCCAGAATCCCTTGCAATCCTCAAACTTTGTAAAGAAAAACAAATTTTCCTCACATATCTGTGGTGGAAAGTTCTGGAATCTGCGTGGATCCACAAAATTCCACCCTCCCCGCATTTCCCAATGTCTTCCGAGAAAAATGGTACCTCACTTGTGTGGGTAGGCCTAGTGCCCGCGACAGGAAACGGTCCAAAACGCAACGTGGGCACACCACATTTTTACAGTGAAAACTGACCCTTTTTTGCAAAGTGCCTAGCTGTAGATTTTGAACCCTAGCTCTGCCGGCACCTATGGAAACCTAGCAAACCTATACATTTTTGAAAACTAGACACCCAGGGGAATCCAGGATGGGGTCACTTGTCTGGCTCTCACCAGGTTCTGTTACCCAGAATCCCTTGCAAACATCAAACTTTGTAAAAGAAAACACATTTTCCACACATTTCTGTGGTGGAAAGTTCTGGAATCTGCGTGGATCCACACAATTCCACCCCGCATTCCCCAAAGTCTTCAAAGAAAAATGGTACCTCACTTGTGTGGGTAGGCCTAATGCCCGCAACAGGAAACGGCCCAAAACGCAACGTGGACACTCCACAATTACACAGTGAAAACGGGCCCTTTTCTTGCAAAGTGCCTAGCTGTAGATTTTGAACCCTAGCTCTGCCGGCACCTAGGGAAACCTAGAAAACCTATATATTTTTTTAAACTAGACACCCAGGGGAATCCAGGATGGGGTGACTTGTCTGGCTCTCACCAGGTTCTGTTACCCAGAATCTCTTGCAAACCTCAAACTTTGTAAAATAAATTAATTTTCCTCACATTTCTGTGGTGGAAAGTTCTGAATTCTGCGTGGATCCACAGAATTTCACCCACCCCGCATTCCCCAAAGTCTTCCAAGAAAAATGGTACCTCACTTGTGTGGGTAGGCCTAGTGTCCGTGACAGGAAATGTCCCAAAACGCATTTTTACATTGAAAACAGACCCTTTTTTTGCAAAGTGCCTAGCAAACCTATACATTTTTGAAAACTAGACTCTCAGGGGAATCCAGGGTTGGGTGACTTGTCTGGCTCTCACCAGGTTCTCTTACCCAGAATCCATTGGAAACCTCAAACTTTGTAAAACAAAAACACATTTTCCTCACATTTCTGTGGTAGAAAGTTCTGGAATCTGCTTGGATCCACAGAATTTCACCCACCCCGCATTTCCCAAAGTCTTCCGAGAAAAACGGTACCTCAGTTGTGTGGGTAGGCCTAGTGCTCGCGACAGTAAACGGCCCAAAACGCAACGTGGACACACCACATTTTTACAGTAAAACTGACCCCTTTTTTGCAAAGTGCCTAGCTGTAGAGTTTGAACCCTAGCTCTGCTGGCACCTAGGGAAACCTAGCAAACCTATACATTTTTTAAAACTAGACACCCAGGGGAATACAGGATGAGGTGACTTGTCTGGCTCTCACCAGGTTCTCTTACCCAGAATCCCTTGCAAACCTCAAACCTTGTAAATAAAAACACATTTTCCTCACAGGGCTACCCACTCAGTGAGATATCATTTCTATCAAGTGAGGTACCTTTTCTCTCGGAAGACTTTGGGGAATGCGGCATGGGTGGAATTTTGTGGATCCGCACAGATTCCAGAACTTTCCATCACAGAAATGTGAGGAAAATGTGTTTTATTTTTATAAAGTTTGAGGTTTGCAAGGGATTCTGGGTAACAGAACCGAGTGAGAGCAACACAAGTCACCACATCCTGGATTCCCATGGGTGTCTAGTTTTCAAAAATGTATAGGTTTGCTAGGTTTCCTTGGGTGCCAGCTGCGCTAGGACCCAAAATCCACAGGTAGATACATTCCGAAAAAAAGTCTGTGCCTAGTGGGCTTTCTACCACCCTGGGGAGGGGGGGAATCGGGGGCTATTGCCCCAATATGCCCCCAAGGGGGGCAGAAAGACTGTGGCTATTTTTTTGGGTGGTTGGGGAAATTGGGATGCCCATTCTGGGCAGCCCCCACCCCTACGTATAAAAAAGCCATCATAATCGCTGGCGCCCAGTGGGCTGTCTGCCCGAGGGGCAGATCAGGGGCTACTGCCCCCATCTGCCTCCTGGGGGGGCATAAAGACGGTGGTATCTTTGTTAGGGGGGCATTGGCATACCCATTCTGGGCAGCCCGCACCCCTGAATTTTGAAAAAAATGTACCCCTGGTGCCCAGGGGGCAGATAAGGGGCTATTGCCCCATCTGCCTCCGGGGGGGTCAAAAAGACTATAGCATTTTTTTGGGGGGTGGGGGCAATGGCATGCCAATTCTGGGCAGCCCCCACCCCTAAGTATATAAAAAAAATCCCTGATGCCTTGTGGGCTTTCTGCCCCCCCCGGGGGCAGATCAGGTGCTACTGCCCCCATCTGCCTCCTGGGGGGGCAGAAAGACTGTGGCATTTTTTGGGGGGGTGGGGGCATTGGCATGCCCAATCTGGGCAGCCCACGCCCCGAACTTTGGAGAAAAAAATCCCTGGTGCCTAGTGGGCTTTCTGCCCCATCTGCCTGCCAGGGGGGGCAGAAAGACTGTAGCATTTTTTTTTTTGGGTGGGTGCATTGGCATGCCCATTCTGGGCAGCCCCCACCCCTACATATATATATAAAAAAATCCCTGGGGCCTTGTGGGCTTTCTGCCCCCCCGGGGGCATATCAGGGGCTATTGCCCCCATCTGCCTCCTGGGGGGGCAGAAAGTCTTATGCCTTCTTTGGGGGTGGTAGGGTGGGGCATTGGCATGCCCATTCTGGGCAGCCTCCACCCCTGGCCAATAAAAAAAAATTCCTGGCATCTAGGGTGCTTTCTGCCCCCTCGGGGGGGCAGAAAGGCTGTCTGGCAAAATTTAATGGGGGGGAGCAATGGCCTTTGCCCAAGGGGCGGCTCCCCCCTCCCTGGTGGCAAGTGGGTGGATCCCTGCTTGGGGATCACCCTCCTGGGGCAATCCCGAAACATTGAAACTGAACTAAGTTTCAGTTTTGTTTTCAATGTAATGACAACAGCGCGCCATGCGCGCGATCGTCATTACATTGAAAATCACCAACGGGCCTCGGGAGGTTGGGGAAGCTCCCGAGGCCCCCCCAAAAAAAGGAAATCCCTCTGCTGTTTGCAGCAGAGGGATTTAGTGCCCCTGTCCTCATGACGGAATGGTTCCATCATGAGCACAGGAGCACTGGTGCTCATGACGGAACTATTCTGTCATGAGCTTCGAAGAGGTTAATAGGGGATTAAAAAATAGGCCCAGCACCATGAACAGAACAGAGAAGACAAGATGTCACGCCCATGCGAATAACGTGGCACCGTTCGCACGCGAATTCCGTAGCGAGGACACACTCCGCATTTGATGTGAAAATGCAATGCAAAAGGGCGTGCCGGGATATTCCGCCCACTCATAGAACTTGCGTGGCAGAGTTTTTTGGCCACTTCGTAGCGTGACTCCGTGTACTCCGCCCAGGCCTACTCTTAAGTTCCAAGCAGAAACACCTCCGATTTGTCTGCATTTTGTTCTAAAAAGTTGTCTCTCATCCAGATACTAATGCTGGACATACACTGAATTTCTCCACCACGAAAAGTAGGTTGTCAAAGATAGACACAATGATTTGAGTGTCATCTACGTAGGATAAAACTTGAAAATCGAAGGATCGAACTAGCTGCGTAAGAGGGGAAACATACAAATTAGAAAAAGTTGGACTAAGAGACGAGCCCGGGGGTATCCCACATGGGAGGCTGAATGGAATTAGATTAAATTAGTAGAGTGGAGTGGCGCTGAGTGGAGTAGCACAGAGTAGAGTATCGCAGAGTAGAGTTCCGTAGAGTGGTGCATAGTGGAGTGGTGTAGAGTTCAGTGATGCAGAGGGCAGTGGCGCAGAGTTGAGTGGCATAGAGTGCAGTGGTGTACAGTGCAGTGGTGTAGCGTGCAGAGTAGAGTCGAGTGGCATAGAGTGGTGCAGAGTAGAGCAGCATTAAGTGGTGCAGAGTAGAGCACAGTGGCATAGAGTGCAGTGTTGTAGAGTGGAGTAGCTTAAAGTGGAGCGGAGGGAAATTGTGCAGTGTGAGATGCTGTGTGAGTGACATTATTGGTGAGTGAGTGGGTGTGTCAGTGGCTGTAAGGATGAGAAAGTGACAGTGTTAGTGGCTCTATGGGTGGGTAAATTGGTATGTAGTGACTGTATGGGTGAGTGAGTGGGTGTCTGAATGGCTGTATGAGTGAGTGACTCAGTGTGTAAGTGGCTGTATGTGTGAGTGAGTAGCTGTTTGAGTGGGTGTTTGGTAAGTGAGTTGGTGCATGAGTGGCTGTATTGGAGAATAAGTGTTTGTGTGAATGGCAGTATGGGTGAGTGAGCAGATGTGTGAGTGCTTGTATGGATGTGTGAATTGGTATGTATGTGGTTGTGTGGATGTGTCAGTGAGTGTGTGAGTGCTTGTATTGGTGAGTGAGTGGCTCTTTTGAGAGGCTGTATGGGTGAGTGAGTGTGAGGGACTGTAGGTAAATAAGTGGATGTTTGAGTAGCTGTATTGGTGAGTGTGTGGCTATGTGAGTGGCTGTTCGGTGAGAGACTGGTTGTATGAGTGGCTGTTTGGGTGAGTCAATGGTTGTGTGAGTGGCTGTACAAGTGAGTGAGTGAGTGAGATTGTGATTGCCTCTATGGAGGAGTGAGTATGTGTGTGAGTACAGGTATAGGTCTGTGAATGGGTATGTGAGTGGTTGTGTAGGAGTGGGAGTGGGCGTAGGAGAGGTTGTATGAAATATGAGTGGGTGTGTGAGTGGTTCTGTGGATGATGTCATCAGAGATGTAATTTGAGATGTCATTGACCAAGTCATGAGTGATGTAATATGTGAGGTCATAAGCAGTGCATTGTGGGGGTGTAAGTTATAGTTAGCTATGGTAACTATAACTGCTGAATTTCACTGGCTTTGTACGAGTGAAATCTGAGCCTAACTATAACGGCCCTGTAACCTTTGTTTTTTTTCAGTGAATTGCTAAGGTTATTTTAATTCTATTCCCTAACTATAATGTCCCTGTAACCTTTCATTTTTAAGTGAATATGACTTGGATAACAATTTCACACTTCAAATGTATTGCCAATCTGTTTACAACGGATTGTGTTTTGTTACATTTTTCCGCCTATTCATTGATCTAGTTAATATGGATTATATATATATATATATATATATACACATTTCTTATGGACATGTCATGAGAGCAACCCAACAGTTGGGCCCACGCAATTGTTTTTGTAATAGGAAATAACTTTCTATGTACATTTAAACTCTTTATGACTCAATAAGATCATCTCACCTTAAGTACTTTACAAGTTCATATATGATGTCATTTAGTTTAAAACCATCAATTCTAATTGAATGTGATTTATAGAATCTCTGTTCCCTTAATAACATGTTTTTAATTTGGGATTTCGTTTTTTGTAATTGGGGGCGGGTCAAACCAACCCCCTTTTCAACACCCCACACACGTTACCACATGACCCGGACGAAGGCCTCTGGCCGAAACGCGTAGGTCGTCTTTTTGCTTCCTGATGCACCCTGCACTTTGCATGCTTAAAAATTAATGGAGAAATAATGAAAAATGAAAAAATAAAAATAAACAAGAGGTGAACAACTTGAACTTGCCTGGGTTTGCTGATGTAAGTGCTGCCTTTCTGTGACCCTCTGGGACTCTGATGTGCATTATCGAGGGTTTACACGGGAAACTCCTGTCCAAGTAATACGTGGTGTCGGACCACGAAGGATAAGCACCCGAACGTGGAGCGGCGACTCTGTCTTCCGACAGCTCAGTGGTGGATTCCTGAAACAGCGCCAGCTTCCAAGATCCACAACCCGGTGGACTGACTACGAGCAAGGTAATTGGGAATATTGGCGTTCAGCGAGGCGGGAGGCTTTTGGGGTAAGGGCTGGGGGCAGCAAGGTGGTTTCTCCGGAGGGGGGGACATTGGGAGTTCTGCCCAACTCAGTCCGTGCTCAATTGCTAAACGCCGATGCACCGAGATTCCAACCCAGTAACGCCGTATTGCTCAGACAAACGAAGGGGTCATTGGTCCTTGTAGTTCGGTTTGAGTGGAATCACGAGGGGACCGTTAATGAGGCTTGAAACGGCTCCCGTAACAACAGAGTGTGTGATTCTTTTCTCTGAATAACATCAGCAACGCGGCAAAACAGCCACAGTGTTCGCGCTTTGTCTCTCCTTTTAAGATGAACTGTGCATCAGGAACAAAGTGTATGTTTTTTAAGGGAACAATTTGAAATTGAACTACTATTGAAACAATTGCAACAACTAAACAAGGACGCATTTCAAATCAACCTGTGAAACAGGACGCAGGTATTGCGCAGGTATCACGATATAATTCTCTGAACGAAGTTACAGCTTACACAAACTATAATAAACCATCTCTATTAAAACAATGGCGGACCGCTGGACCAAACGAGAACAACTTTTAAAAGATATGTTTGACGATGAAGGAGAACTAACAGCGTCGCACAGCCAGCATAGCACTAAAAAAACGGGGTCAATGAATTCACCAAAACAATTGTTAAAAGAATTAGAACAAGCGAGAATAGTAGAGATTAACAAATGGTGGGAAAGTGTCACTCTAAAAAAATATATCGACTGCAAGAGAGTCCCTAGAGGCCTACGAATTTTTGTTCTACCCACTCTGAGTGACTTGGATCCAGACCTATTGTTGAAATGGCAATCAGATACAAATGAATGCTCTATGAAATTAATTAATACCTTGATTATGCATGCAGAAAGGAGACTATCACAAACAATGGAGAAGATAAAAGATTAGGAAAAAACACTGGAAAATTTCAAAGAGACACCAGAGGGCAATAAAGCATTTGAAGACATGGAAAAGAAATTGAATAAACATGAGGAGGAGGTACAAAACAAAAAAATACGAAAGTTTCAGCGTGATAAAATAGATTACGCCACAGGAAGAGTATATACCTTTGCTAGGAGATATGATGCGAATTATAAGAAACAATCAATGGATCGAGCTTTAGACCAGACAACAGCACATGTGGAGAGCTCAGAAGTAAGCTCAGGAGATGAAGGACTACCAACAAACAGATGTGGATTGGATTTTTCCGGGGAAATGCGTCTCGTAAGAATGACGACGCGAGGAAGAGGAAGAGGTATCCCCCAAAAAACGGAAAACCAATCAAAAGAACCAGACGGGGGCGCAAAAAACAAACCCAAAAAAACGAGAGACCTAAAGAAATAGAGATTCCGTCACCGCTCGACAGGCTTCAACACCAAGAAAATAACCTGGTCGTTAATCTCTCCTCAAAAAAACTGACAAAAAAACACCTTCATCTACTAAACAAAGGACTAACGTTCTGCCCTTCCAACAGTATGGACTTAGCAATGTCCAGGGTAGATCTATACCTCTTCTGCCGCAAACTCAAATTGAAAAAATACTTTGCGTCAATGCCAACAAGAACTTTGGGACAGCAAAACCAAGAACCTCTAACACCACTCACCCTCAATGACCTTGTGCCATTAACAACAGCAAATAGTTTATTGTCTGAAAGTGATATGAATGCACCACTGGAAACAGAGGATAGGACGAATACACAAATCTGTGAAGCAATGGCAATTACAACGAATTTAACCATCAGCAGCCAATGCAAATCCAGGTCAAGATTTTGCCCACAACTACCAGCGGGCAACAGAGTTGATATATTCCAGGAATTAATGACAGAGGAATTACGTACTATTTACATCAAAGAAAGGATGAGGAACCAAAATAAACTTGGAAACATGTCTCATGACGACAGATGGGCCCTGAATGACTTAAGATCGGATGACAAGGTCGTCATAAAACCCTCCGATAAAGGGGAAAATATTGTAGTTATGGATGCTCAAAAATACTACACTGAAATCAAGCAACAATTGAACGATCTGTCAAACTATGAAAAACTTAAGGAAGACCCGACACCTATGATCATGAACAAGTTCCATAAGATGCTTCAGGACTGGCATCAGGATGGTTTGCTTGATGAGAATGAGTTGGACTATCTTCTGATAAAACATCCAGTAATACCAACAATTTACGTACTACCAAAGGTACATAAAAGCCTAGACAATCCACCGGGACGCCCAATCGCCATTTCCTGTGGTTCCTTATTAGAGAATACCTCAAGATTCCTGGATATCTTCCTATTCCCATTTGTATAAGATCTACCGTCCTACATCACAGACTCAATGGACTTTTTTAACAGAATCGCCAACATACCCTGGAAAGATGAGTATACAATGATAACCATTGATGTTGTATCACTGTACACTTCAATTCGGCATGAAGATGGGATCAAAGCCTGTCAATCCTTTCTTCGATCGAGATCATTAGATGTACTCCAACAGACCATGCTAGTGGAAATGCTACGTTTCTGCCTCACGAATAACATCTTCATTTTTGACAAAAAATACTATAAGCAAAGCAAAGGTACAACAATGGGGACTTCCTTTGCGCCCACATATGCGAATCTCACCATGGGCATGTGGGAGGCAGAACAAATTTGGTCAGACAAGAACAAACCGATGATGGAGCACATTGTACTCTGGGTATGTTATATAGAGGACCTGTTCTTAATATGGGAGGGAAACACAGAGGATCTTACCATCTTCCTCAAGAGTCTCAATAACAACATCTTCCAACTCCAATTCACATATAATATCAGTAAAATAGAGATAGACTATCTGGATATTCATGTTTACGTAAAAGATCAGAATATCTGTACAACACTCTTCCGAAAAACAACTGCATGCAATAGCATTTTATCAGCTAACAGTGCTCATCCGAAGTGTTTAAAATGGAGTGTCCCATACGAGGAATTTTTAAGAGCACGAAGGAATTGCTCGGAGGAAGTGGAGTTTCTTTCACAACTTGATGAGATGTATCGGAGATTCCTAATCAGAGGATATCCTGTAACAGTGTTAGATAATGCTAAATCAAGAACCTTACAGAAAAAGAGAAGCCCTATTACTTCCAAAGAGAACAACCTTGGAACAGGATGAGGATCCAGAGAGGAACAAGATAAGATACATCATGCAATTCAACTCATCCAGCAAAATAATAAGGGACACACTTCAAGATCATTGGAAAATCCTAAGAAAAGATGACGACCTAAAGGAAATGACATTGGGTCATCTTAACATCACATACAAAAAGGCACCCTCCCTGGGAGACATCCTTACACATAGCCACTATCAAAGAACTGACCAAGGTGGAAGCAAAGCACAATGGCTAAGAGCAAAAGGATTTTTCAAATGTCCAAAATGCAAAGCATGCCGTCACGGCATGAATCAACAGAAAACTAACATCATGTCTGGCGAACAAAAAGTAATTAAAGAAAGAATCACCTGTGAAACCACACACGTGGTCTATGCCCTAAAATGCGAATGCGGGAAGGAATACATAGGCAGTACTGTCAACAAACTAAAACTACGCATTTTACAACATCTGAGGGCAATAAAGAACAAAGACTTTGCTTATGCAATCGCAAAACACATTTGGAACGCACATGATGGCAATTTTGACAATCTAAAATATTATGGTGTAGAACACATCCCTCCGAGAATCAGATGGGGAGACCGTGATCAGCTACTAAGACAGGCAGAATCCAGATGGATCATCATGAAAGGAACGGAGATACCATGGGGCTTGAACGCAGATGCCGAACTGCACAACTTCTTATGATTGACATTCTGGACAAGCCTGGCATTAAAGACAATGATCCTTAGTCAAAAATACTATCATGTTAAAAGTACAAACCTAGCTTTAACCTATAGTGGTACTGTGATTTAGGCAATAGCCACACCTCACGGGCAATATCAGGCGTCAAACTGAATTATCAAGTTTTTGTGGTGACCTTACTCAGATGCCCATCTGAAAGATTAGAAATATAGATCAAACCCAGTGTAGATGTGGGGGATTCTCTCATGACTGGTCTATTTGTAGGTGATTTATGTAAATTGCTATATGTTGATCTAGTTAATTCAAGAGGATGTGGAATTTTCAAGAGGAAGTATATTAATAGTGGTATATAGTAGAATTTTGGACACAGTGAGGTACTTCACCGTATGCTTAGATTCTCTTTCCTTAAGGATAGGGAATATACCATGATTTGATAAAATCAAATCCCTACATCTCTCTTCTAATCTGGTACTTTACTGGACTTGGGTAACAATTTCACACTTCAAATGTATTGCCAATCTGTTTACAACGGATTGTGTTTTGTTACATTTTTCCGCCTATTCATTGATCTAGTTAATATGGATTATACATATATATACACATTTCTTATGGACATGTCATGAGAGCAACCCAACAGTTGGGCCCACGCAATTGTTTTTGTAATAGGAAATAACTTTCTATGTAGATTTAAACTTTTTATGACTCAATAAGATCATCTCACCTTAAGTACTTTACAAGTTCATATATGATGTAATTTAGTTTAAAACCATCAATTCTAATTGAATGTGATTTATAGAATCTCTGTTCCCTTAATAACATGTTTTTAATTTGGGATTTTGTTTTTTGTAATTGGGGGCGGGTCAAACCAACCCCCTTTTAAACACCCCACACACGTTACCACATGACCCGGACGAAGGCCTCTGGCCGAAACGCGTAGGTCGTCTTTTTGCTTCCTGATGCACCCTGCACTTTGCATGCTTAAAAATTAATGGAGAAATAATGAAAAATGAAAAATAAACAAGAGGTGAACAACTTTAACTTGCCTGGGTTTGCTGATGTAAGTGCTGCCTTTCTGTGACCCTCTGGGACTCTGATGTGCATTATCGAGGGTTTACACGGGAAACTCCT